>APFE031112514.1:0-11351 GCA_000404065.3 Pinus taeda | reverse complement strand
GAAATGTTGGCAATACTCCATGCACTTAAGAAATGGCAACCCTACCTAATGGGAAGACACTTCAAGGTAAAAACGGATCATGATAGCCTTAAATACTTTTTAGAAAAAAGATTATCCTTTGAAGAGCAACAAAAGTGGGTCACAAAGATGTTGGTTATGACTTTGAAATAATCTACAAAAAAGGGAAGCAAAATGTGGTGGCAGATGCACTCTCAAGAAAGGATGAGGATGTGGAAGCATTGTTGTGCACCATTTCTATTATCCAACCAGATTGGATAAATGAAGCAAGGGAGAATGGAAGAATGATGAAGAAGTATGGGCACTTATTTGAAAGTTACAACAAGATTCTAGTACATCTGATACATTTAGCTAGCAAAATGATTTGTTATGGTACAAAGATCGCTTATACCTCTGTAAGAATTCCCAGCTAAAACAAAAGATTCTTATGGAATTGCACACTTCTCCCTTAGGAGGGCACTCAGGATTTTTAAAAAACTTACCACAGGGTTAAGAAGGAATTTTTTTGGGATGGCCTTAAATCAGATATTCAAAAGTTTGTGGCAGAATGTTTGGTTTGCCAACAAAATAAAGTTGAAACAATTAAGACACCGGGTCTATTACAACCTTTATCCATTCCAAGCCAACGTTGGGAGGAGGTTTCATTGGATTTTATCACAGGTTTACCCAAGTCTGAGGGAAAGAGTGTCATCATGTTGGTAGTTGACAGACTTACCAAGTATGAACAATTTTGTGCATTATCACATCCATTTAGAGCTAGTACAATTTCTAGTGCATTTATGGAAACAATTCAAAAGCTACATGGAAACCCAAAGATCATTGTAAGTGACAGAGATCCCATTTTCACTGGAAATTTTTGGACAGAATTATTTTCTTGTCTTGATGCTTAGTTAGCTCATAACTCATCTTATCATACTCAATCTCATGGGAAAAATGAGATAGTAAACAAATGTTTGTAAGGATATCTTCGTTGCTTTGTATCTGATAAACAACACAATGGGTCAAATGGTTGCCTCTAGATGAATGGTGGTACAACACTTCCTTCCATACAACAACAAAAATGACCCCATTTATGACACTTTATGGGTATCAGCCACCATCCATCACATCATATTTAAGAGAAAATTCTAAGGTTCAAGCAGTGGAACATCACATCGAACATCAACAACAAGTCCTCCAACTCTTAAAGGATAACCTCGTTGGCACAGAATAGAATGAAACAACAGGCAGATCAACATCACAGTGAAAGAAGTTTTGATGTAAGTGATTGGGTATTCTTAAGGCTACAACCATATAAGCAAATGTCCCTCAAGCAAGCTAAGAAGGATAATAAATTATCACCAAAGTATTATGGTCCGTACAAGGTGTTGCAAAAGATTGGTACTATGGCATACAAATTAGAGCTTCCTGCAGCTTCTCGATTGCACCCAGTTCTCCATGTTTTATGTTTAAAAAAGGTTATAGGTGATAAGCTCTCAGTTCAAACAATATTGCCAGAACTTGATGAGGAAGGAAAAATTATATTGGAACCAAAAACAAGAACTCAACAGCCACGAAATCGATCAATTTCAAAGTATCTTATCAAGTGGAAGAACTTATCTATTGAAGATTCCACATGGGAGGATGAGAATTTTATACATAAGCATCCAGAACTACTCAAGCGTTGACGACAACACTTTTTTTGAAGGAGAGGCGCATGTTGGGTCCCTATAATACTAGTACTTACCCCATTACTATTGTAGTTGTACCCCTTATTAATATTTTTGTGCCCTTATTGTCCCCATACTGTTATTAATGTGCCCCATAGAATCCCTCTATTGATATTTTTGTGGCTTTATATTATTATTGTTAGGTCGGCTGGGTTATATTGTGACTCCTTAGACTCCTATATATAGAAAGGAGGTTTTATCGTTTGAATCATCCAAGAATTGTTCATTTATGTAATGTAAAGGAGGTTTCCCCTTCTAAGAGGCTGAATTCTAAGTCATTGATCTATCTTTTCTTGAGCTGGTTTCATAACAAGAGCTTTACTTTTGTGATAAAACACACAAGTGGTAAGTTGAAAAAAGTTGTTGATGCTTTAAGCATGGTAAATTTCATTGTGCAAGAATTAAAAGTTGGTGTCATAGGATTTGAAGAAATGGTTGAAATGTATAAAGATGATGCAGATTTCAAAGATATTTATACCATAGTACAAAATCCAATAGCTCATAACAAAAGCGAGTGGTTAGATTATATTATCCAAGGAGGTTTATTGTTTAAAGGAAACAAGTTGTGCATTCGCAAATGTTCTATGAGGGAAAACATAATAAAGGAGCAACATAGTGGAGGATTATCTGGTCACTCTGGACAAGCCAAAACCTTTGCTCAAGTAAATGCTTTTTACTATTGGCCAAAGATGCAAAATGATGTTAAGAGATTTGTTGAGAAGTGCGGGATATGTCAGCATGCGAAAGGGAGAAGCCAGAATACAGGATTGTGCTAGCCATTGCCAATACCAGATCAACCATGGGATTTAGTTAGCATGGATTTTGTTTTGGGGTTACCTAAAACTCAAAGGAGGAACAATTCCATTTATGTTGTGGTAGATAGGTTTTCCAATATGGCACATTTTATTGCATGTAAGAAGACTAGTGATGCAACACATATTGCTAATCTATTATTTTCCAAAATTGTAAGATTACATGGATTGCCTGTACGTATTGTGTCTGATAGAGATACAAGGTTTGTGGGGCATTTCTGGAGAACTCTTTGGAGGAAGCTAGGTGCTAACCTCAGTTTCAGTTCAACATACCATCCTCAAACAAATGGACATACCAAAGTGGTAAACAGAAGCTTGGGAAACATATTGAGAAGTTTAGTGTATCAAAATTCTAAGAAGTGGGATTTAGCACTAGCTCAGGCTAAGTTTGCTTATAATGACACTCCAAACCTAAGTACTAGAATGAGTCCATTTTAGATTGTTTTTAGGATGAATCCAAGAGGTGTGTATGAGCTCTGAAATTTGGGTAAATAGGAGACAAGAAGTGAAAAATCTCAAGAGTTTGCAGAGCAGATGCAAAGACTACAAGAAGATGTCAAAGGAAGATTGCATGAAAGCAGTAGCAAATACAAACAGAGGGTAGATATGAAAAGAAGAGAGAATGAATTCCAAGTGGGATATTTAGTGATGATATATTTGAGAAAAGAAATATTTCCTACAAAGACTTACAATAAACTAAAAATGAAAAAAATAGGACCATGTTGAATTGTAAGAAAGTTTTCAACTAATGCTTGTGAAATTGAATTGCTAGAAGGGATTGGAATATCACCTATATTTAATGTTGTAGATTTGTATCCATACAAATAGACAAAGATAGAGCTACAGGAGGAAACTATAGAAGATGAAGTTCAAACTTTGAATTGGGAAGAACAAATGCCAAAGATAGTTAAGAAAGAGGTGAAAGCTATTTTGGAGAAAAGAGTATCCAAAAGAACTAAAGGATAGGATTATTTTCAATATCTAGTCAAATGGAAAGGACAACTAGTGGAGGATGCTAGTTTCTTGACAACAACAGAGTTTCAGATGTATGGAGTAAACCTTGAAAGTCTGAGGGATGATTCTTTTCTTCCCCAGGAGTCTGATGTAGGAGCATCTAGAATTAGCTAGTAATGTAATGCTTTGTTCACATGTTGTGGCTAAATGAGTTGAATTTCACTAACCTAAGTGGTCAAAAGTCAATTTTGGTAGAGAGGGTTGGATCTCTTAAAAATGATTTGTACTTCGTTATTGTAATAGTTAGGAAATTATGTTATTTTAGACTAAGGAATAATTTGTTATAATAGGTGTGTAATAGAGATTAAAAAAAAATATTTGATTGTTATATTGATTAAAATAGAGATCGAAGTTGTTAGTATAGTTAGAATAGGATTTGACTCATAAAAGAGAAAAAAAGTAATGGAAAGAGATTAGCGGAGATGATTGAGAATTGAGTGAGAGGCAAGAGTTGAGTGATAGATAGGTTTTTGAGATTGAGACAGAGGTCTGATAAATTGTTGTAATTGAGCCGAGAGGGCCAAGACTCTATAACTATTATTAACTTGAAGAAATTGATTAAGTATGCAACTGTGTGTTGATTCTGGAGAAGACTCTCCTTTACCTCTGTGAATCTGCATTTTGAAACTTGATTGGGTATTTTCACTGTTTTCACACTTTAATTTTAAATCTCACTATTTATATGTTAATCACAATCATTTAGTATTAATGGTGGAGGAATACGCCGCGGGGATAGTAGAGTACAAAGTTTCTGGATCGTGGCTGAAGTCCCGCGCTCACTCTTAGCCATCAATCTCAATGTCAAACTTTTAGGTCCCAATCAACGACAGGGGTTAGGCATGTATTTAACCCATGTGCTAATTGAAGACACGCAAGCTGTAAGATTTGATAGTCTCTGATATCCAATGTATATCGGGCCATAAAGAGATTGGACTTTAACTTCAAAGTTGGACACGACCTTTTATAGACTAAGGATTATATTCCTTATTGGCTCCGTAAGGGCAGTTAAGTGTCACACAAGTTTCTCGACTGATATCATTGTGAACCATTAGATCCAGCGTGCTTTGATCAATGGTGGAGGATCAACGGATTGTTTTTTTGATTGAGGTGAGTGATGACTATTCGATCTCGAGAGAAGAGATTAACGGGTAGAGTGAAGCGTTGTTTCTAAAGGGAAATCAATGTGGGACCAACGTATTTAAGGGTAAAGTAGGACCTTCAGTGTAAAGTAATCATTTACAGAATCTACTATAACACAACTGATTGGTTATAAAGTAGCCAATAGTCTATTTTTAAGACTATCAGCTTGATTTTATTAGGCTCCTGCATCAGTGTGCTTAGTTATGAACCTCTCTCTGGTATATTTTTCTTTCTTTTCTGTTCTTCTTCTTTTATTATTATTTACTTGTTTTTCTTCCTATTTGATTTCTTTAAGTTTTTTTTCCATTTTAATTATTTGTTGATTATAAAAATAATTTCAGATGTGTATGTTTGAGAAATTCTGAAATACAAACAACAAAACCTTTCTACTTTGTTGCGACTTTCTTAAAGGGTGATGAGGGTGGTGCTACAACTAGATTTTAATATCATATCATATTTCAAAGCATGTATACATATATATCTACACACACACACACACACACACACACATATATATATATATATATATATTATATCTATATATATATATATATATATATATACATACTCATTTCTACTCCAACAATATAATGACATATCACTCCATTTTCTCTGAGAAAATTTCACCCTAAGGACTTTCTTCTAAAAAATGAAAAATTGTTAAGCGAATGTATTTTTTAAAGAATATTTTCTTTGAGGGAGAGTGTATTGGGATTATTCTACTCATTTTCCTTTCCTGCTCCATGAAACCAAAAATTCTAAGTTCAATATAACAACCTATATTTCCATGTGAAGTCACCAAATGTTGACACCTATTTTTTGAAAGCCTTTGATTTTGTAACAGTGTACAAAATCCTTCACCTCTATCATTCTTGGCCACACCTCAATTGATCATCGATTATCTTGTTTTCTTCACTCTATGATCTTGTTTTCACTACCATGAATGAAAGTGTAGGATTACTAATATTTTTTTGGAATTATGTATAAAACACCACATCCATTATATGAAGAAAACAAAAATGCACATGTTCATGATCGTCTATGTCTTTCATATACAAGATGTCTATGTCTTTCATATACAAGATATCGATTTTATTGTTTGTTTTTGTTTTGACTAACCATATCTTTTCATATTTATTTGTTTCCCATGCAATTACAAGAATGGATGTTGATTAGTTCGATTATTCAAATTTATATTACTTGCAACACTACATTGCAAAAACTCTTATGGATATGATATCTTGCAAAGAGAATGGTTTGTAAAATATTAATGTGTATGTCATTAGGATTGTTTCAATTTCAAGACATTAACATTATATTACAAAGGAGGTTATTTCATTTGTTGTCATGTAGCGAATGGTTGCGGGTTTAATACAAGGTTAAAACCCCATGTTTATATATGCTCCAATGTCATTATTGTTATGTTATATGAATTTAATATACGTTGAGGGATTTACCAAGTGTTATGACATATGTTTCGGATCTGTGTTGGAGACACACGAATGATATGTTGTGTCAGTGAAATGTTTATTATAATGGTTTGTGTAACACCCCACATTGGTGTGGGACCTTGGCTAAGTTGGATCATAAATGATTTTTCATATGTCATATTCCTTTGTTAGTGGTCATTGTCGATACAAATTGTATGGCTCCATGACGTGTTCATGATTTGCACTCTGTTAAGGTTACGCTTGGAAACTCACTTGTGAATGTTTAACCGATGTGGTTGTATGATATGAATCTCACATGAGGTATACTTTTTGGTTTGGATTAGGATTAACAAGCCTATGTTCTCTGCCTTAGTTGGAGGGCTTTGAGAAGCACAAGTGTGTCCCACACATTTAATGACCTGTTATCAAATGTATCAATGATGAAAATGAAAATTGGTTCAATTTACTACCTAAATGGAAAAATGGTTGTGATTTTTACCACTTACTTTGTGTTATTCAAGCTCATTTTGGTTTTTTACCAGTTCATAAATCTCTATAGCTACTGAAGGAAATCAACTAACTAGAAGTTATGACTGTAAGGAGATTGTTTCTCCACAAATTTTAGGCATTGTATAGGTAAGATTTTAGTTAATTACGCATCTCGTTGTATTTATTTCAATAATTGGTTAGCTTCTTTATGTATTTGATTCCCTCCCTCTCCATGTATCTCTCCTTCCTGCATATCAACAACCCTATTGTTCTTCATTATCTATTTGATTCCCTAATTTTGAGTTTCATATTAGTTTAGTTTCTAGATTTTTCCAGAGGTTTAAGGAAAGGATGCCCCTTTCGCCTATTCTATGAATTTATGCAATGTCAACCTCATTCATTGAGAGGTCTCTTAAATTTTTTTGCAAAAATAAAGGGGAAAACCCCTATACGTGGTTTCTCTAATTAAACAACTTTCATTGTGTTCTAAATGCAAGGAAATGGCTAATCAACTTTGTTGAGATTGTTTAACATTGTTCTGAAATTTTTTTAATAAGGAAAAATAATTCCATGTCCAATTCCATAGAAACTCATAAATTATTTTTCCTACATCCTACAAAGACTTTACTCTTGTGTTTCCCTGTTTTTCTTATGCTTATAATAGAAAATATATATGTATGGTAACAATTTCTCTCCTAAAATTTTGCATGCGGTAACTTGTTATGATAAGGGTTTCTTTCCTTATGCCATATCCAAAATTCTTATTGTATTTCCCTAATTCCATTACATTTATAGGGTCAAATCCCTTGCATGTGAATTTCCTTATCCCATTATGTATTGTCAAAACCCTTGCATAAAATCCCCCTTACTATTATTGCTTCTGTGAAATTAAATTTGAACTATATACAGTTGCAACTCCCTAGTTCAAACCCTAGCTCATTTTTTTTAAGAAAAAGAAACAAAAAGAGAAAGGGAAACCTTGTTACGAAAGTCCTCCATTGCAATAATAAATTGGTGATTATAAAATAAAAACAAGAATTTCAAATTCATTGTCAAAGAAGACTATTTGATAAACATTATAGTATGTTCCCTTAGTAAATGAAGTGAATATACTATTTCATGAATAGAGATTTCTATCTATCATAACAAACTTCAATTCCATGTTTGAACTCCCCCTCCAACATTTCATTTTACCCATTTTTTAAGCTCATTTGTTTTAGCCCTTTCCAAATCATATGAGAAATAACTAATTTTTTTATTGAGTATAATTGATTTGTAGTAATTTTAAAGCGAAATGAGTTGTTGGCTTTCCTGTTTTGCATTTATGGATGTTAATTTTTATTATTTACAGAGATAATCTCAGGTTCTCGAGGAAAGGGAAGAGGTTAGGAAAGAAATAATAGATCCCCAAGCTAGTGGGATTCTAGTAGAAACAAAAAAAAAGCCTCTTTGTCCACTATAACGTCAATTCTGATGAGTTCAATCAGCTCGCAACCATAGGTCATCTTAATTTATGGTCTACAAATGTATCTTGTACCCCACTTGTCTGTCAAAAAAAAATTTCCCCAGCTATGAGGCCACATTTGGACATACAGGAAATACCATAGCCTCAACCTAGCAATGAACCAATAAATGTTAATGATGGCTGGAATGTCGTTGAATATTTTCTTGAATGTGATAATAATTCTTGGGAAATTTCTCCCAAGATTCTACATCTTATTTCTAGTTCTCACTTAGCTACACATGCCCCCTCTTCACCTTCTGGAGGACATGATCTTAATTTGCATTAAAATGATATTCCCTCTCTTACTACTTCCAACCATGTTCATGATAGGTCTGTTACTCCCTTAGTTGTTATATTCATTGGACCTCATCCCCTGTCCACTTCCTTTTCTAAGACTAGTCCTATGAAGAATCCTTATCATAACACCATCATACAACCACTTCTTGATTTCACTACCTCTGCCTCAAAGAGCACTAAGATCGATAATGATTGGATGCAATGGAGTCATACTTCTTAATGGAAGGATTCTTGGAAGAATCCAAGCACAATTCATCTCCTTTTACATACAATTTTCTACATAGATGGTAGATGTTTGATGGTGAATGTTTTAATGGTGCATATGTTTGATGGTTTTTTTTGAATGATATTTATTTTTATGGTGTTTATCAGCTTCATGGTTCATATTTGTGACTTTATAACACGATGTTTGAACATTATTTGGACATGATTATCCACATGATCTCACTATAGATTTCAATGTTATGAAATGTTGATTCCATGAGTGGAATCTTTACGTAATGCATGCATATTTCATATATGGTCACTATCATGCATTTGATATGTTATGTTGATTATGAGGTCAAAAACATTCATGGATGTGGGTCCTCCCTTTTCTAAAAATAGGAAGTATCTAGGAAATATATACAGTGCTTGGTTTAAAGTCTAATAATTTACAGTATAAATTCGAAGTAAAGTCTAGTTATACTTTAAAGACTCATTATTTAAATTAAACTAAAATAATTATCAAGCTATTTTTAGAAGTTATGAATATCAATTCAAGCTGAGAAAGGAAGACATCATCTCTCTATGGAAACACAAGTTAGTATGAAATAGCTTCATTCTTCAATTGGGTTATCTTTTTTTTTGTGTCTATATATTTGCGACTCACATACATTGATCTATCAGATTTATTTTAAATAACAACATTGATGGAGGTCAATAATATTTATTTTTGTTGTACGTATCATAAGCTTCAGTCATTCATGATTTATATCCGCTGCAATTTTTGTGGATATTTATGTTAGCTCTTCTTGCAGTAGCATACCAGTCCTTGAGTGTTCCTTTTGAGCTTGATACAACAAGTCATGTTTAGTTTTTGTTTTTTATGTCTATTATGATTTGACCAATACGGTCTTCTAAATAGGTTCATTTGCTAAAAGGTTCCTTGTGTATAGATTTAATCTACCAAGTTTGTGATCATCATATTTGAATATTATTCTTTTATACTCTTAATGAAGGATCTTAAAATGTTTTTATCATCTTGTGTCTTAATTATTATTCTTGCATTTTTCCTCTTCTTGCTAATTGCTATTTATATATTATACACTATGGTTTTCTTTTTCATGGGATGCTACCTTAAAAGGAGGCACTAACATATTTGAAATCTGAATTTTAATGATATTTTGTTTGTGAGTTTGGCTTTGTATGCCAAATTGTCTCAATTTACTGCTCCATTTAATGATACATCCTTGCTTCATTTTTATTTTGTGATTAAATACTATAAAGTTTGTTGAAAATAATACTGAGAGGGGGGGTGAATCAGTATTATCTAGTCCTTTTACCAAATCTTCCTTATTTACACTTTGAATTATTTTTGCATATCAGTACTATAAAATAATGAGTATGAACAAGAAAAACAGACAGTCACATCAAAGAAACCAATTTTATGGTGGAACCAATGTGGGTGAAACCGACCTGCGTGCAATATGTCTCTGTCTTCTTTCAATAGAAACTCCTTTTACAATGGTCTGTACTGGTGCAGTCCTTTTACCAATAGCAGGCTACAACTGCAAAGAGCTACACCTCTCTCTCGTTTTCCAGTCTCTCCTGGAAGGGAGCTACAACCCCTACTCTTTCAAGGACCACTTTTCATAAATTTTCAAACTGGATCCATATACATAAAATGATCATCAAGTACATGTAGATTTCACAGTCAACAGTAGTAACCAGATCAACAACACAGAACTAAACCCAGAACACCTTATCAACAGAAAAATTCAGTCAACAGATAGTCATGAGACAGATACGCAACTTTCCTCTCTTTGTCTTGCGTTGCTACGCACTTCACCCTCTGCTTCTCTGTGTATACCCGCAGAGTTCCTTCTGCTGCACTGCGTGACCATGCACTGCTTCTTCTACTGCACTGCGTACAGTACGCACCCAAATGCAATATCGCGCCGCGTACTGTCACAGTAGGCACGCACCCAAAAAGACTATTGCGCTGCGTACGTTTACTGTGCATACGCACCTGAACCACTGCTGCTCTGCGCACCCACGCAGTTCACCTGTTTCTTCTCTGCGTACCCACGCAGTCACCCTTCTTCTGCTCTGCGTACCCACGCAGCTCGCCTTCTTCTTCTCGGCGTACCTACACAAAGGCACCGTTAAACACCTGCGTACATCAGATTAGGGCCGAATTTGCAGATCACCAGTGTGCTACAGTTAAACGGATACCCAGATCTGATTAAGCGCTCGAGAGATCACCCTTCACAGATTCGCTTTCCACTTCACTTTCATATAGATCAAGCTTTTTGAAACAATAACCCAAATATTTCAGATCTTAAGATATTCAACCCAAAAGCACACACAAGCCAAATGATCTCCTTTGCTTTATATAGACAATCTCTTCCTCAAATCATGGATCAATACCACGGACCCAAACCATAATAACACAATATCGTCAGCTAAATACCAAGGGTTAAACATAAGAAACCCCACGTGTGTGCGTTTTACTGCCTTGAAGTGTGTGCACTGGGGTACACACCTCATGAATGGGTAACCTGCGTGTCTGGACGTGGTCCCTGCACATCGTACCTGCGGGTACGGATCTTCTGAACTGTGCTCCTGCGTACTTCTTAATTCTAATCATATTGAGAGCCATGCCATGGGTGTTGCCATCAAGTACAACATCTGTAACATATAACCTCACCAGAAACATAATGCCAACAATCTCCCC
>APFE031112503.1:18297-61790 GCA_000404065.3 Pinus taeda | reverse complement strand
TAATATGGGGTACCGAGGGAGGTACCCAAGGTAATAATGTAATAATGGGATGGGCCATAGTAATAAGTAAGGTGGTTAGCCCATGTCATGTAAGGGACCACAAGTATTTAATAATAATGTAAGAGGCCTATGGTATTAGTTAATGGTATGAGGAAACCATGGTAATGATGCATGGTATTGTATGTATGAGGCCTATATAGAGGCTAGAGACTTCACATGGAGAGACATGAAGAGAAGTATTCTTGTATGAACAGGCATATGGCTTGTGGAGTATTCTCCTTCCATAAGGAGTGAATGTATGGTGTTGCCCTACCTTAAGGGTTTGATAATAAAGAAGCATTTCTATCTATTTCTATCTTGTTATTCTTGGTTTATTTCTATTATCATAATATTCTTGGGTTAGATCTACAACAAGTGGTATCAGAGCTACAACATCGTGACCCTTCGGTGACTTACCTAACCTTGCCATTAATCTAGAAGGCAAGATAGTGCAAGTCAAGGTAGAGATTATTGATGCCAATCTCAACTATAATCTTCTACTCTGTCGGAGCTGGACTTATGCTATGCATGTTGTAGCCTCCTCCCTATTTCTCGTGATTCATTTTCCCCATCAAGGGAATATTTTCACTGTCAACAAGTTGTCTTTCTTTGCCTCTTCCTCCTCGGATGGCAATGTTCTGTACGACAAGCACACTAGTGCTCCCTATGAGAGTGTGGGGGTAGGTCTATTTAATGATTCTACCTTGATGGGAATTTTTCTGCTCCCACCTCCTCATGTTGCCTCTATCAATATGGCCTCGTTAAATCTGATCCTTGGGTCATACCTTCACCACATCTTGTTGATACCTAGGTTATGTCGCTTAGTCTCGCTGAAGTCAATTACATGGAAATTGTCTCAGCTTCAAGTTCTACATCCTCTGATTCTTTTATTTTGAAGACCTCTCTCGATACGTACTCTCAATCCCCATGGCTTGGAACTTTGGAATCACCTGATCCCTTAGCCGAGACCTTCCTTGCTGATGAAGGTATCATGGAAGTCATGTCTCTTGAGGAACCACCTTGGATCGATACTCATCATTGCTCCTCATTCCTACCTTGTCTGACAGTTATGTCTACCTCTTTCGAAGAGTCCTCCTCTCTGTTTCCGCAACCGATCACAACTCATGAAGTATGGTCGGAAGGAAATGTGGGTAATATTACCCAAATGATGTTGATTGATATTTCTATCAAGCCTCGTATCATTGAACATGTGCATATTCGGGTATCTTGTTATCCGTATGAGATCAAGACTTATACTCGTCTATTTCAGGAATCCTGTGATGTGTTTGCATGGTCCTACGAAGAAATGCCTGGCATTGATCCCAGCATCGTTGTGCACGAAATACCAACTTATCTACACGCAAAGCCCATTCGCCAACGGCTCCATCTAGTGCACCCTAGGAAGGTCGCCACCATCAAGGGTGAAGTTGAAAAACTTCTCAAATTTGGGTTCATCTATCCCATCCCTCTCACAGATTAGGTGTCCAATATTGCCCCCGTGACTAAGAAACAGGGCACAATCCACGTTTTCATTGATTATCGAGATCTCAGTCGTGCTTGTCCTAAAGATAACTATCCTACTCCCTTCATTGATCAAATCACTGATGAATGTGCTAGGATTAAGATATTTTCCTTTATGGACAGTTTTTTTGGTTACAACCAGATCAAAGTTGCACCGGCCGATCAAGAAAAGATGGCTTTTATCTATCCATGGGGTACATTCGCATACAAAAAGCTCCCTTTCGGCCTCAAAAATGTTGGGGCTACATTTTAGCGGGCAATGTGCTATGCATTTCATGATATCCACAACATTGTCCAGGCTTACTTTAATGACCTTCCTACTCATTCTCGTAAGCGCCAAGATCACCCAGACCATCTTCGGAAAAAAATTCTGCACTATAGACACTATAACATTCGGTTAAACCCGCACAAATGTGTTTTCTACGTAGAATCCAGATGACTCCTCAGCTTCATCATTTCCAAGGATGGTATTCACCTTGAACCGCTGAAAGTCAACGCCATTGTAAATTTACCCCCTCCATATTCACTGCACCAACTCCAGAGCCTACAAGGAAAGGCAATTTTTCTTCGTCATTTTATACCCAATTATGTTGGGCTAGCCACAGGATTTACCTGGTTGTTAAAACAAGGAATGCCCTTTGTATGGGATGAGGTGGCCCAAAAATCTTTTGATGATGTAAGGTCATCTTTGTAACTGCTCCTCTGTTGCACCTTTTGGATTATTATCGAGATTACTTCCTTTACCTAGCCACAGCCCCTAGCACCATTGATATGGCCTTGGTCCAAGTTGACGACAAAGGCAAGAAACATGTTATCTAATACCTTAGTAATCTTCTCAACACTGAAACACGTTAGGCACATGTCGAGAAGTTGGCTTTAGTTTATGTTCAGGATGTTCAACACTTTTGGCACTACATCCTTTTGTGCACAACTACAATGATTTTCGAATGCAACCCCATGACCTATATCTTGACTTGTCAGTTGTTGGGGGGAAATATTCTAAATGGATCGTGATCCTGTAAGAATTTGATTTGGTATTTACAACTACCAAATCTAAGAAGTCACTCATTTTCGCCGAATTGATTTGTTCCCTTCCCTATAAGTCTCTCCCTGCGGGTGCAGATTAAAAACTTCTGGATGAGACTCTCTTCTTGATTAGCACCCTTGATCCATGGTACGGTGATATCATCATGTATCTCCAGACGTCCATGTTCCAATCTGCATTGACTAAGGATTATCGCTGAATCATTTGGCATCACTCCCAACCCTATCATATCATTGGCGATACTTTATACCATGTCAGTGTCGATTTAGTTCTTCGTCGGTGCCTTACAATCAAGGAAGCTGAAAGAGTTCTCAATGATTACCACTCTGAGGCATGTGGTGGTCATATGTCTGATTACACTAGAAACTAAAAAAATCCTTCGCACTGGTTATTTTTGGCTGTCTATTTCTAAAGATTGCATCCTTGTTGTTCGCAAATGCCATGAATGCCAATTTTACCAACGCAAGATGCATGCCCCTCTCGCTCACCTACACCCCGTCATTACCATTGGTCCTTTTGCCAAATGAGGCATAGATTATATGGCATGTAACCCTCATTCGGCTGGGGGGCATGGCTATATTATCATTGATGTGGATTATTTCACCAAATGGGCTGAAGCGATGCCTACATACTATGCAGACAATAAGACGACGACTCAACTCCTTTTCAACCATGTTATTTCCAGGTTTGGCGTACCTCAAGCCATTTTCACAGACCATGGATCCCATTTTAGAGATTACATGATGGTTGAGCTAACATCTACATTGGGCTTGCACCACGATGGCTTGACCCCATATTACCCTCAGTCCAACAGCCAAGTTGAAGCCGTGAACAAGGTTTTGGTTACAATGCTTCAGTGTACTATTGGAATGCACAAGTCAAATTGTCATCTCATGCTCTTTTCATCTATGTGGGCTTACCAAACCTCGACCAAAGACGAAACTGGTTTCACACCATTCCAGATGGTCTATGGTCTGGAAGCAACAATGCCGACCGAATGCGAGATTCCTTCACTCAAGTTATTTGTTGAACTCCTCCCCAAAAAATCACCTCAGGAGGAATGCCTCTTATACTTAGAATGACTGGGTGAGAATCATCGTCTTTCTACCTTGGTCATCGAAGCACAAAAGAAAGGGGTCAAGTCCCATTTTGATCAGTCGGTATCCCCTCACGCATTCTCTGAGGGTGATTTTGTCTTACTATACGACCAAGATAATGATAAGCTGGGGGCAGGCAAGTTCGAACCAATGTGGCATGGACGCTACATTGTGAAATGTTTTTTCCAGAATGGAGCCTATGAGCTTATTGATTATGAAGGAAATCCTCTGAATAGGCCCCGAAATGGGCTTTACCTCAAGAAGTAATATGCTTAGATCATTTTGCATGGATACTTATGTACATTAGTGTGTCATTCATTTTTGTGCAGTGCAGTTTAGTGTGTTAGTTTTCAAATAGCTTTCCTGTTTACTATGATTTTTTTGCTTTTCATGTGTTTGTGACTCCTCACATCATTTTCACTTATGGTGCTTGCCATAGTACGTAGAACCTATCATCTATGGCATGGGCCATTTATGACCCTAACGGTTAGTTGATTGACCTTCAAGGTATCTGTCTAGGTCGCACAACTAACAACATTGATGAATACAGTGCGATCATCGAACTGTTGTCAGAAGCCATTGCTCTTGACATTAGAGAGTTAGTTGTCAACCTGGATTCATAGCTTGTCGCCCTTCAACTCAACGGGCAATATTCAATAGAAACCCTTAAATATTGAGAATGTATCTCTGTATTCGTCTACTAGAAAGACATTTTGATTACATTACATATCATCATATTCCTAGGCACGTGAATACATTAACAGATGAATTAGCTAATTATGTGTTGGATAGACATTTATGAAGCATATAAAAAGATAAAACAAACCATTTGTACCATAGTAAGCAAGAAAATACAGCATATATATATGTATGTATGTATGTATGTATGTATGTATGTATGTATGTATGTATGTATGTATGTATGTATGGTGATCATGTTTGATACATCAGAACCCCAAAAATGATGTGTGTGTCCAAAATAACATAGATGGCTCGCAGGCCTCATATATCTGTGGCACGGAGGTCTCAAAAAATGTAAGTGTTGGACCTAGGGACTAATCGACATGGTGATCATGGTAGCATGATACAACTTGTGTGACACAAGTCAGCAATCGGTGGATCCGATCCGAGACTCCCACCGTGTGTCTCTGGTACTGACAAGGAATGTCTCCTACCCAAGCATACTCTGGGACACCACGAGTCAACCCCTCAAGGTTCCTCATGATCTCCTCCTCATTATCACTCCCCTCCTGATAAGGAGCGACAACATCACTCGGGCAAGGGACGCGCCTGGCTATTGGGGACATCCCAACAGGTCGCTCTGGTCCAATGTCTACATTAACAAGAGAAATTTTATAAGCACATATATAACAAAGTAAATTAAAACAAATCTCAAAATTAAAAGTGTGATTTTTTACCTTCATTGTCGAAATCCTCTCCATCTGGTAAGGGCATATCCAGATCTCCACAGAAGTCAGTGCCACTGTATGGCTAGTCCTCCACGATGATCTTCTGTCGTCATGAAAAGAATGCAAGTTTGTACGACATGTGCTAACCCCCAGTGATCATGGCCATCAAACAACTCCAGCAGGCCATCCGTGGATCGCGTGGCATAGGAGGATCTACCTCAGTCTGCTGATACTGGAACAGTGGCACCTGTTCCAAGAAAAAGGTCACGAGCACATATCTGAAGCAAAATTGCTTCAGATTCCCTGCCTTAGCTTTGGACACCTGGCGCTTTATGTTGACCTTCATGGCCTCTGCCCAGTTGAATATCGTAGGTGTTTTACAGTAGATAGCATACAAGAACTTCAACTTGTTGGTCTCATGTTCCGCTAGGACCCTGCCACTCTGGTTATGGTCAACAGAAGCACTCTCAGTGTCAGATCCCGAACACTGGAAATCTCAATCTTCCCACTCTTGGATTTCAGGGCCTCAGGGTAGTGTTCAGCAAGCAATCAAATGTGTGCCCCAATTGGTTGTGACCCATACAAGTTGACTAGTTCCCCTCTTCGAGACAGTCCAGTGATGAAATATATATCTAAAGTTTCCAAATCTAGCTCCTAGTCACCAATGACATATATTTCCCAATTTATGTCCCAAAGACTAATCAGGTACTGAAGCAACTCAGGTTGGGCCCACATCCCAGGCATGAGAAATAATTTGAGGAGCCCACAAGCCCTCAAAGCTTCCAAGAAATTTGGATCATTTAGTGCCTGGTTGTCCACATCCTCATGTTCCCGTTCTTTCTAGTCCACCATTTTCAGTGATTCTTTCCTACAAAAGCCATTAATTTGAGTCAACAATCATGCTTGGCCCATAAAATTCAATTTTTCAGGGTGATTTTTTGAGAAAATAGGGTTTTTCCCTATTCTCGGCATCGGCGCACCTATTTTAAAAACAGTTGCACCAACAGCACGACAGGCTTTGTTAATCATCCTCAGCTGACTTAATTTTGTGCCCGAAAGTCGCGCCGACTGAGGGAGAAAAACTTTTGGAAAAACCCCCTCAAAAACAAAAAAAATGGTTAAAAACAAGAATAAATGACATGAAAATGGAGCTCAAGGATTTGGCTTTTCCCTATAACTGGTGGCTCGGCGAATGACCTCATGGATCTCCCGCAATCTGCTCCGGAACAATTAGGGAAAAAGTGAGTAAAAAGTCTTCACAACAAGGTAAAATGGTATATGGTAAAAATATATTTACTTTTCTCCTTTTTATTCATTTTTTCATGAAAATATCATGTTTTTGTAAATATTTTAATCTATTTTGCCTCAAGAACTGGATACTACACTTTACCTTTTTGCGCAGCGAAAGGTGATAGATGCTCGACGATGCTGATGAGTCACATTTCAGCTCTTTTCTTGACTCGTTAAGATCATATGAAAAGATTGCCGAGTATTTTTCCCTTTTAACTCATAAAAGAGAATAAAATGGGGGGTCCGCTTTCAAGCTCTTTTCCAACCCTTTAAAAGTGAAAATATGGTCGAGCCCTTGTTGTTTCAAACTCATTAACGGATGTGACATGTCATGCACCTAGTATCAGTTTACCCCTTTTCGGGCTGGGAGGCACGATTTAAGAAAAAGTTACTCCTTGAATAAAATGGTCAAGCGATTCTCTCAAGTATTGATTTATACCTTTTCGAGCTCGATAGACACAACTGTAAGAAAAGGGACCATGTGGAGTTTTATTTTACGTGTCTTTTTCAAACTCTCTAATCATGAAAAATATACCAAGTTACACCTTTTTCGAACTCGTTAAAATATTAAACGACATCGGATTCATCACCATCACGAACATGAGCTTCTCCTTCCTAGGGCTCGTTAAACTTACTAGGTCGGATTCTTCTGAAGGATGAACTTATAGTGCAAGCATATGTTATCCCCATCAAGCTTGCAATTAAAAAATAATTGGGGTACCTACTATAAATGGTGGGGGTAAATTTGGAAATCTAATTAGTTGTGTCGGCAGCTCACTCTTGAACATGACACTTTCTACTTCATGTTGGGTTGGGATATCCTCCTTTGTATCGTTGACCTTCCTGGGTTGGGCCATTCATTTTTTATTTGATCTGTGCCACATCATCATGACCACCGATCATATGGATCCAAAAGCTGCCAAACTTCCAGTTGTGCCATCGATATGTTCAATAGTTATCCTTCTGCAGTTACACTTACCTCTGATTCTCTGTATCATCCAAAATCATTTTTTGCATCCTTTCGTCTCATGTCAATGATGTGGGAAACATTATGGCCCTCCTTCAACATGGTCATTTTCCATCGAATTCAGCTCATTATCTTGGAAG
Source organism: Pinus taeda (assembly GCA_000404065.3). Classification (NCBI taxonomy): domain Eukaryota; kingdom Viridiplantae; phylum Streptophyta; class Pinopsida; order Pinales; family Pinaceae; genus Pinus; species Pinus taeda. The sequence continues at coordinate 54,282 of APFE031112503.1, read as the reverse complement.
TTGACCAAGAGACTCCCTTGCAGTACCTTAGAGCTTTCATGCCCTAATGGCAAGTTCTTTGCACTCGACGACAAGTTCACATCATTGGCTTTCAATTGAGTGATTTCATGGGTGTTCAAATGCAGTTCCTCTATTCACATTTCGTGGATTGTGTTGCTAGTACCTTGAGGACCATTTCCATTATTGGTGGTTTCTCTCGTGCCTGTTAACAATTTACATCATTGATTGGTAATCAAGCGACTTTCTAGCATGTTCAATGTCAACACATATATTCACATGTTATGTTTTGTACTTTGATTGAGTCATGTTGGAGTGCAAGACCCTGGGCTCATATTACACAAGTCCAGGTTGCGAAGTGATGTGAGATGGTTATGTTGATATACACGTCTCTTTCAGATGGATGGCTACGGCCACACCATGAGTTATCGTATGTGATCCTTCTCATTTTTGGATGGATGCGACCATGCCTTGGTTTCATTATGATCCTCTTTAACGGATGGTTGTGCCCATGCCTAGATCCATTTACATGATCATTCTCTGGATGGCTACGTCCATGCCACGATTCGTGTATCATTTGACAGAATTCTCAGTTATGTATATGTATATGTACTTGCTTGCAGGTTTTTCAATGGCAGAATACAGTTCCCCGCACTCATTTATAAACTGTTTCATCCCTCACTCTAGTTCGGCCTTCACGCTTTAGGGGGCATCTTGTTAATTTTAGGTATGTTCTATGCTAGAGCAATTTATTTAAATTTTCGTAGCTAGCAATCACATCAACATTAAAGTAAACTGCAGATAGAACATAAATATAAATCACAAAAGACAAGCCAAGACAAGAGGACACAAGATGTGGTGTTATCTAGGGACAAACCCCACAATGTGGGGAAACCCTTGATCAATTCTTCTTTTATGTTCTTCAAAGTTCAGCAGAGAAAGAGAGAGAGAGAGAGAGAGAGATAGTACATTTACAACAGAAGTCAACACTTTGACTTATCTAGATCTAGCATAGATCATTTCATATAATGATGAGATCATTTGAAGACATTTTGCTTCAACTGATTCTCCAAGGTGAATCCTTCACCTATCATCATGTTGCATCTGGTCCTCTTGCTGCACCACTACATACTGCACCATGCTGCACTAATCATGATAATCATCATGTTTCCCATGTCCATGATCTTATCATGCTGCCCTTCATGTCCATGATCTCATCCATCATTATTTTGCCCTTCATGTTCATGATCTTATCATGCAGCCCATACTAATATGCATCATCATCATGTTGCTATCCTTGCAGATGTGTATTATCATGATGTTGTTGCCCTTACAGATTTACAGATGTGCATCATCATTATGCTATTGTCCTTACTATGTGTATTATCATTATGTTGCTATCCATCATGTCCATCTTCTCATTCAACTTCATGCTGCTTATGATCATTATGCTACCCATGCTCATGATCTCATTAATCATGATGTTTTTCATGCTCCATGCCATCATGCATCATTATACATCATGCAGTTCATCCATACATCATGTTTCCAGCATACCTAATTTGTCATGCTACAACAATCCTTCCTCTTCCTGCATATTTACAGTGGAATAGGTGACTATATATATCAGCATATATCTCTCCATTTACAGCTACATATATCTACGTGTATGTCTCTATTTACATTGGAATATTCTTATGATGAACAATGTATATTTTCTCTTCATGAACTATATAGAGGTCTCCATGATTAGCGTAAGAATATTCTATAATTAACAAAGTACAAGTGTCTTCAAGAATAGTGTGTAAGATAGCTTCATTGACTGTGTTGAGATGCCTTCATGACTACGGCTACTATACTCAGAGGCCAAGTGTTACATATTTCCTTTGACTGTGTTTTACTTTTGGACAGCATAGTTTATAAGGCTTCTTGATAGCGTGTTAGGGAGGCTTCTTGACAGCGTGTTAGGGCTTTTTCTTGATAGCAATAATTCTTTTCTTAGTTGCGTTATAGAGGCTTCCTAGACAACATAGATTAGGCCTCACTTTAACCACATAGGAGCTCCCTTGACTGTGGCTAGGGCATGGCTAGGTCTCTCTATTAGCTGCGTAGATCAACCTGCGGCTAGGGCATCACCATAAGGCCAGCATATTACTCTTGGTGTCTCACTCCTTCTCCAAAAAAAAAAAACCCAAGATGTGGAGAGGAGGAGATCACTCAAGAATGTGTATTCAAATGACATCAAATCCTCTTCTATTTATACCAAAAATGCATAGGTTGAACAGACATGACATTTGGGCTTCTTGAGCCTACATAAGAGCTGGTCAACTTGATAATAATTACATAATCAAAATAAATTCATATCTCCATAAATACTTATCGTAATAGCATGATATTTGGATCAATCCTACACCTCTTGATGAGAGGGATCCAATAATAATATCAGCTGCCATAAATAAGCTGACCCAAGTGGATTTTGGCCCTATTTTCCAATTTTAACACTCCCTCTCAACTAGCGAGAATTCCATCCACTGATCCATATGTTTAACTATACTATCTCTGCCATCAGTGCCTTGCACTACTCTGCCCAGCTCTTCTCAGCTCGGTTGGCTCTGCTTAGCTCTACTGGCTCTGCTCTGCTATGCTCTGCTCTTCCAACTCTACTTAGCTCTGTTGGCTCTGCTACCTCTGTTGAGATCTGTTGGCTCTGCTCTCCTTTACTCGGCTCTATTGGCTCTGCTCTGCTCTGCTTATCTCTACTTAGCTTTGTTGGCTCTACTAGCTCTGCTCTGCTCAACTTTTCTTTGCTGAACTATGAAGAAGAAGAATTGATCGAGAATTTCTTATACCATTATCCATTGACCCAAAGTCGTACCACTGGTCCAAGACCAGTCTCAACCAACCCAAAGTCATCATCATAGTGGGTACCACTCCTATCACTTGTCCGAGACCAATCCTCCACTAACCCAAAGTCAGTCTCAGAGTATGTACCACTGATCCTAGACCACTCTTAGCCGACCTGAAGTCAGCGTCATAATAGGTACAACTTCTACCACTGGTCCCAGACCAATCCTCCATTGACCCAAAGTTAGTCTCAGAGTATGTACCACTGGTCCCAAACCAGTCTCAACCGACCCGAAGTCAGCGTCATAGTAGGTACAACTCCTACCACTAGTCCCTAACCAGTATCATTGATCCCAAATCACTGAAGGTCATCCTAGAATAGGGAGTATCGTAGATACAACGATGCATCCATCGGTACTACTATGGTCCCTATCCTCATTTCCCTGCTCATTGCCCAGATGAGAGATACTTCCCATGAGTCTCAGACTTCATGGGTAGGATTCCTCGATAGGAGAACTTAATCAATCTTATCCTCACAGGAGAATTAATCATCCTGCTACATAATCACCATGGAGAACACATCATCTAGGCCTCACAGGAGAGCTAATCATCCTGCTACATAATCATCATGGAGAACACATCATCTAGACCTCACAAGAGAACTAATCATCCTGCTACATAGGAGATCAAATCATCCTGTCCCACAAGAGAGTGAATCATCTTTCCCACAAGAGAGTGAATCATCCTGTCCACAGGAGAGTGAATCATCCTATCTCACAAGAGAGTGAATCATCTTGTCCCAGTGTGCACCACCAAGGGAGGATGAGTCACCCTGTGGTCATATGTTGCTTTAGTAAGAACCGCAAGCCCCCAGAGCTCCCAGAGCTCAATGTATGCAACATGCAGGACCCTTTTACAAGGGTCTCTTGATGACTCCAAGTCGTTCAGGAAAATCACAAATTTGATCTTTCCTGGGGCCTCTGACAAAGTGTAGCGACCTATACATCATCTCAGTGTGATGGAGCCTCCTTACTCATTGACTTACCATATCCCAGATGAGACAGTATCTGATGTCTATCTGCTGGAACAATCATTGAATACGGATTCCTCAATAATCAAATCCCACCTCTGGTTTTCATATAGAATCACAGTGGTATTGATCATGTGTACTTACTGAAGAGTTTCCACAACCAGGAAACTTCATATGAGGTCATACTCGTAGTTATGTATCCAGTCTCGGTGGTACTTATAACAATCGACTTTTGCTTCCTTCTCATCCATGATATCGAAGCAGAATCCAAAGAGAACCAGCACTGAAAAGTGCTCTAGTGATCCTCCACACTACCTGCCCAGTTAGCATTTGAATAATCATGCAGTTTTCATATTTCCGGCAGTGTATCTCAATCCATGAGAGATTGAGCCCCGAAGATATCTCAGAAGATTCTTAGCACCAATCCAGTGAGGCTCAACCAAATATGAGCTCACCATGCTAACTAAAACATATGTCCAGAATCCAACTCCCTCTTACTTCTGCAAATGAGAGGGTCTGCACCTGTGAGAAATAGTTTGTTCGCATAAGGTGCCGGAATGAGAGGTATATCATCCACAACCTTCGGGTAATGGTTTGGATTGGTTTCACTCCTAGTGAATCTCAGCTTCATCAAACAACTATTAGTCCTCTCATACTATGCTCGGGGTGTTTGCTTCAAGCCATAGAGGGCTTTCTTCCACCTGTATACATGAGATTCCCTGTTCATGAATCTCAAACTCTACAGGTTGTTCCAAACCTGTGGACTTGCTACATGAGGGGAATGGTCCCCTTGTAAGATTTTCCTTCGGTACATCTCAAACATGTACCTTCATTCTTTCTTTTTGAATTCAGGCATCCCGGTCACCATCTAACTCACAGACCTCCGGTACTGAGTCAATGGACATGGTCCCCAGTGGACTTGATACAACCCTAAACTCTAAAACATCTTTGAAAAAAAATTATATTCAAACACGTACCTTTCCATCATTGAGTGCCACCCTGAAACCTTTGATCCATTTCCGAGATGGACACCGGGTTCTTCTTACGATGAGGTACTTACGAGATTCTGCGGTTCCTTTCTTTCTTTGAAGAGTCGACCATTTCCTTGATGACCTGCATTCCTTATCATTCCTCTGATCATTGAATATGTTCTAGGAATGGTTATTATCTTCATCCAGAGATGTGTCCTTGTCCTATGAACACTCCTTCGCATGATGGCCGAACATATTGCAACCAAGGCATCTGCCTTTCCTTCCACCATCAGGTCTGAACGTCCCAATGAAGTGATCTTTAGATGGGGCATCAGAAACTTCCACTACGCCATTCTGATAATATGCTCTGCTTCGACTTCACCCTTTGTGAACTTAGAAGAGATATGTGGAACCCATTGATCCTTGTCCCTATTGTCTTTGGTTATTGCTCTTTCACTCTTTCTTAGGCATTGTCTTCACCTCAGCTCTTACAAAATGTTAATTTTAGGTATGTTCTATGCTAGAACAATTTATTTAAATTTTCATAGTTAGCAACCACATCAGCATTAAAGTAAACTGTAGATAGAACATAAATATAAATTGCAGAAGACAAGCCAAGACAAGAGGACACAAGATGTGGCACCAGCCAAGGACAAACCCCACAATGTGGGGAAACCCTTGATCAATTCTTCTTTTATGTTCTTCAAAGTTCAGCAGAGAAAGAGAGAGAGAGATAGTACATTTACAACAGAAGTCAAAACTTTGACTTATCTAGATTTAGCATAGATCATTTCGTATAACGATGAGATCAGTTGAAGACATTCTACTTCAACTGATTCTCCAAGGTGACTCCTTCACCTATCATTGTGTTGCATCTGGTCCTCTTGCTCCATTGCATACTACACCATGTTTCACTAATCATAATAATCATCATGCTACCCATGTTCATGATCTTATCATGATGCCCTTCATGTCCATGATCTCATCCATCATTATGTTTCCCTTCATGTTCATGATCTTATCATGCTACCCATACTAATATGCATCATCATCATGTTGTTGTCCTTGTAGATGTTCCTTATCATGTTGTTGTTGCCCTTACAGATTTACAAATGTGCATCATCATTATGCTGTTGTCCATCATATCCATGTTCTCATTCAACTTCATGTTGCCCATGATCATTATGCTGCCCATGCTCATGATCTCATTCATCATGATGTGTTCCATGCTCCATGTCATCATGCATCATTATACATCATGCAGTTCATTCATACATCATGTTGCCAGCAGACTTAATTTTTCATGCTACAACAATCCTTCCTCTACCTGCGTATTTACAGCGAAATAGGTGACTATATATATCAGCGTATATGTCTCCATTTATAGCTACATATATCTGTGTGTATGTCTTTATTTACATTTGAATATCCTTATGATGAACAACGTATATTTTCTCTTCATGAACTATATATAGGTCTCCATGATTAGCGTAAGAATATTCCATAATGAGCAACGTATAAGTGTCTTCAAGAACAGCATGTAAGATAGCTTCATTGACTGCGTTGAGATGTCTTCATGGCTGCGGCTACTATACTCAAAGGCCAAGTGTTACATGTTTCCTTTGACTGCATTTTACTTCTAGATAGCGTAGTGTATGTTAGGGCCTAAATCTACCTCAGGCTGAGAAAGGTAGGATCTAGGACAACATCAAACCACGCTTAACCTGGTAGCTAGCCCTACCAGGCCGGGAGAGGGCTCTCTCCTATCAATCTCAGCAAAGTATGATCAATAAGGGCTTGAGATGATTGATATGCTAATTTATCTTAGGCTAGGTATATATACAAAAGAGTTTGATTGAATTTAATGAAGTTTTTGTTGGCCTAGAGGGAAAGGCAAATTTTGGGTGCGGGAAATGAGGCTCCGTTTTGTAGAGATCTCAATGGGGAAAGGTAGGAAACTGACTTGGCACTTCAAATTGAATGAGATGGAGAGATTAGTGAGGAGTTGAAGAGGGCAAGAAAATCCATGGATCCTCTTTAAACAACTAAAAACATCAAAAACTAAAGCAAACCCTAGGTAGAGCACTGCAATTTCAATGGATTCTACCTTTACCCTTGTTTGATTTAGTTAAAAAGAAACAACATAGATAATGGCATACATAACACATAAGTAAATTAAAATTACAGAAGAAAGCACTGTACCAAAACAAAATCCCACATGAATCCCAAAGAGTGTTGCCAACCCTAGTCTATATTCCTTAGCCAAAACTGCTGATATGAATATACAATGAAGCTCCAAGCTTTCTCAAAGTCCAACCATGCTAATAACTGAAAAATCACAAGATATAGACAAACCATAGCTCATCCTAGCCTCTAGGGGTCAAGCTCATAATTTTAGGAGCTATTCCAACCAATTCTAAACTAAGAACTAGAAATTAGGCAATGGAACAGCTTGCCTCCAGAAACTAGGGAACTGATTCATTCAGTTGCAAACAACTTTTTGATAGATGAATCTACCTCCATGAGTGAAATTTTGACATATTTACATCATGACATCAAATTACATGAAATTACATCATAAGTTCGACATTAAGAAGGAGAAAAGTAAAACTGTCAAGAAGCTAGGTGAAAAACAGAGTATTCTTGGTCAAACTGAGCAAAATTTACCCAATGCACCACGCTAATGTCCCTATGCGTAGTGCCTGTTTGCAGCCACTTTTGGAGGCATTCCCGGTGTCCAAATCTACTCCAAGTGTGCTTGTTGGAAAGGTCTGCCTGTCTAATTTCCAGAACAAGTGGAATTTTTGAATTTGGCCTCCATTTTCCCCTCCAAAACTGAGTTCTCCCAACACTTCTTCCTGTGCGTCAAAATAGGGGCAGTAAGGTGTTATCGGGAAATCTAGTGTCCACTCAGAGATGTTAGTCCCACTAAGACTGGTAGCTATCTTAGAAACAAACAAACTAAAACTACTTTCGCTTTCCTTTATGAGAAGTAGATAAGAGGGGAACAAAGGACACCAACCTAAGTCTTGCGCTGGGTTCCTTGCTTGGTTCCTCTCCCTTCTGACAGATCTTTGCCACTCCTCCTTTGTCTACCCAGCTTCAATTGTGGAATTAATGCAGCATAATACTATAGAAGAACAGAGATCTACAATCATAAACAATATAGGACCAGATATATATTGACCACACAAATGCATATATCATCAAACATACAAGAATGTGGAGGAAAACTTGAATAGCTTTATTAATATCAAGAATAGCAAAGAGGATTACAACCAATTGTTATGACCTAGTGTCATTCTCCCAGCATGAAAACCCCTCTTCACCTCATAAAAGCTTAAGATCAACCCAACACTATGATGTTTGCACAGGAAACCAACACACCCTTACAAGATACAAGATTCCAGCCTTGGATCTCTGGGATAGGGATTCCATATATAGATGATTGTAGGGGGGTGAGTCAGCTTCTGGGATTTTGATTAGTGTCCTCTCTCTGATATTTCTTGATTCCACTTGGAGATTGATGATCTCTTACTCATCCTTGGGCAAATTCAGAGAGGCAAGTGTCACAGGGGAAGTTTCTGGAAGATCCCATAATCATACACCTTGCAAACTGTATCTGCCATTTGTCTATTCTCTCCCATCGCACCCTACAGAAGGGATTGCCAATATGCATCACACTTTTTACACTGAGTAGGTGAGATGCATCGCACCCTCTACACTGGGCATTCTGTATGGTCCGGTTTTGACCAGTTCTGAGCAGTTTTCTGTGGAGAACTTCTGGGAGATGATGTAATCAGATGACCTTGTTCCTTTAGGGTGTGAAGAAACACTTTTAGGAACTTAGAAGCCCTTGGTTTATGGACATATATGATTGGGGTTGTAGTGCCCAAAAATGTCTATCACAGTTGCCCCCTAAAGCATGAGGTCATTAATCTTTTGATGTCGGGTGAAATGCTTTATCATGAGGATCCAAAGTTTTTTCGAGCTGGAAGGCGACCTGTAATAAGATACAATACAATAAATTATCTTCATAATATTTTTCATGATCTAGCTGACGCGGGCATTCCCATGCTCAGCTTTATAAATTCTTTTTCATGTACATAGGATAGACAACCGTCTTTGTAGCAAACTGATGATTCGGACGGAGTCATCATTCTTTGATTCGGATGATCATCTATTCGGCAATGATGTACATTTGATGTCTTTATATTCCTCAATATATCGCAGCCCGGATGGATGAAACTAGATCCGGGGTCTTCAAACTCGTTCAATCCTCACTCAGAGTACAAGTCAATCCATTTGAAATATTTTCTGGAGTCGAACATGGAAAGACATCGCCTGATTACCATCCAATGATGTAAGTTGTTAACAGGCGCGAGAGGAATCACCGATAATGATGATGACCCTCAAGGTACTATAGTACAATTCACGTGGCGTGAAAATGGGACTTGGCGTTGAACACCGCGCAAAATCTCTCGGTCGAAGGCCATTGATGTAAACCTGTCACTGAAAGTGAGAAACTGCCCATTGAGGCATGCAAGCTTCAAAGTACTGAAAGGGTTGTTCCTAGGTCAACTTCTTGGATAATGAGATGATGTCGAAAAGAAGTAACCCATCATAGGAGGGCCTTAATGAATCCCACATCTACGACACGGAACGGAGCAAATGATTTTGGAGGTGAAAACGATCTGATGATACAAGGTTTAGGGGGGCGGTCATGAAAGAATGGAGCGTGAATGTATTGCAGCGGATGAGACACAGATGAATTCTTTGAGAAACTTCTCTTGAACATACTGGGACACTGAAATGGATTAGTAACGTTAACCCCAAAGATGGATGGTACGATGTACCAATGATGATATGACCGGTGAACGGAATAACCCAACCCAACTCGGACGTGGAGTGAAAGTGTCATGTTCAAGAGCGACTTGCTACCAATAAAGTTTCTTTCAAGTTTTTCTTCCCAATTTCCCCAGTCATTGCTGACCATAACCTCTTTATTTTTATCAAGCTTGAGGAGGATAACATATGCTTGTTTCTTTAATTTGCCCTTCGGGCGAACCCGTCGCTATGTTTTAACGAGCCTAGCGACAGTGAAACTTGTTTCTCGTCCAATTGGACAAGTTTGTCGCTATTGATTTTAACGAGTTTTTAACGACAATGATAGCTCCGGTCCTTTTTCAATTTTAGAGAGTCTGAAAAGGGACGGAAAGGAAACTCCAATTAATCCTTTTCGTCATATAATCCCTTAAGTCCAAAAAAAGTATAAAATAATATGAAAGGGAAGAATTTTTTATAGTTTTAACGAGCCAAACATGACAAGCGCTCGATCTTTTTTGTGTAATAATCCCTCAGGTCCAAAAAGATTAAAATATAGAGGAGGGATAGCACTTCTGGTAGCTTTAACGAGCTGGAGAGGCCAATCGCTCAGCAATCTTTTCATATTTTATGAGTCAGGTGAAAAGAGCTTAAAGGAGACTCGTTTTTTGAGGAATGAGTGATAATTTCAGGTAGTAGCTGATTCCAGGTAAGGTTGGAATTTTCCAATCACGACAGTGTCATAAGGATGCCTAACAGAATCACTCATCTCAGACGTTCCTCAAAAGGGTAAACAATCAAATCGAGGCGTATGATCAGCTAAAACAGAGTGGAGGTGATGATGAGAATGCGACCAAGGCTCAAAAGTTGATGATAATGCATTCACAATGGTTATTTACCAGAGATTGGTTCATTTTTTAATGAGCTTAAACTTTGGGGGAAACATTTGATCATTGCTTAGGTTTAATTTTTAACGGGATTGAACTTCACATAAAAACTACTCGTGCCAGTCATATAATAAGGACATCTCATCGATAGATTCCATTTTTTATGGAGCTTGCACCTTTCGAAGCTTTGCTTCGTATCCTTTCGCATGCAAGCTGGGAATGACCAACTATTGTCCTAGCAGTTTCTTAACTACTAAGGTCAGGTAGGAAAATTTTCCTTTACTTTACCGATGCCATTTAGCCCCTACGAAGGTGAACGGTTGATTCGACCACTCACCCAACATAAGTAGTTGAAGCCATCAAAACTATAGAGGTTGCTCTTCACTTGCTCACACAAGGTTTGCATGCCCCCAGGCATAGCGAAGTAGAGTTTCTAGGTTACCCTTCAATTTTTAGACAAAAAAATTATTCTATCGAGAAAGGCCTACCTTCTAACAAAGGTATCTTATTCCGGTCTAATTCCCTCTTCCTATACGGACGGGTATCGGACTAGTCATATATACTTCGCAGAAACCTACTCTATGCCTAGAGTTTTCCTGCCGAAACAGGCCAAGGTACATGCCCCCTAGGTTTCAGTCATGCCCTCCTGAATTACTCACGTTCTTCAGGTGGACGGACTGGAGATTGATGAGACATTCCTTGCACGAAAAGACCATATAGGGATGGCATTTTACTATTAGCTATGTGTGAGCCAGGGAACGAAAGCTGGTCTACGAGCTGGACCACTCGGCCTTCATGCGGAAAACACATTACTCTAAAGAGTGAGGAGACAATGGCTCCCATGCTATAAATATAGTCACCAACGAGTAGATTATAGTCTAGAGGTCCTTGGACTACCATTACGTTCATATGAACAGTTTTCCTTCTCAAAGTAATAGGCACATTTGGAAGGATCCCTAACGGTTGACCGGTTCCTTTGTTGAAGCCTGTCAGATTTCTCATCTCAGGCAGAAGCGATGGCGAACCAAGTGCTTTCCAAGCAGTTGAGGAAAGGATACTCACAGAAGCCCCTTCACCTATGATAGTGTCGACCATGACCATTCTGTACATTTGTACAATGATTCAGAATGGAACATTAGACGGTAGACGGGGTCTGCCCAGTAGATTCCAATCGAAGGAAATGACTAGGTTGCTTGGAGGTGGGACCGAATAGACGGCCGGATATGACTCTGACGAACTTCCTTCCTAAGGTAAAGGAATGGGTAGATTGCCCCCATGTTCATCGGAGTCTGTGTTTACGAAAAGAATTTGAATGGCCTTACTCTCATTCTCTTCGGTGACTGTATCATCTGAAGATGGACCCTCTGAAGGCAAGACTGGGTCAACTTCCGCCTCGACCTTTTGACTTTCATCTGGTGTGGATTCAGAGGGTTTAAATTCAATGATAGATGCTTCAACCAACCCTAATGGTGTGTCAATCAGATTCTCAACTAGTGATGGACTTGGCAAGAGTTTCTTGTATCCAGGAGCAAGTCGTAGCGGTGAAGCAGGATGGTTATCCAAGACTCTTTTAGCTTCATCTAAGAAGGGACAATGGTGGACGACGTGATCACCTTCACACAATTTACAAGGAAATTTACATTTCTTTTTCTATCCAGATACTTCGCTTTCACTAGTTCACGATGTACTTTCAACATAATCATCAGAGGTTGATGACACCAGATTGTGCAAATGAGGAGACCAGTCCCTTAAGATCCAAGGGATGCAAGGAAAATCTGATGATAGTGGTCTCCTTTGCAAATGACACATGGGATTTAGGCTTGGATGGTGCAATGTGTGGATTTTCGCTAGACGATGCGCAGTTGCCCCTTTTTTCCTTTGGATCCTTCTTCTTCTTTTCCTTCTTTTCCTTCTTTTCCTTCCCCTTCTTCTTCTTCTTAGTTACTTGATTTTCAACTTTACTAGCTTCATCAAGCAAAGAGGAAGGAGAGGGAGAAACGGACAAAGTAGAAGGTTGGGGGTAACTCTAGTATCATCTAGTTGTTGAGTTGATTGTTCAGGAATCACAGTGTTCTGAACGACAGGGATAGAGAAGAGCCATATTGGCAAGCCAATTGTCAATCCTGGAAGTGACAATGTGGCCATATTAGGCACACCAACATCTCCCCAAGAGGAGAAAGGACTAAGATTTCCTCCAAGGGGAAATCCTTGGTTGGTAGACTCCATTTTCCTCAACCTAAGACCAACACGGGAATAGTGATATTATTCCGATTACAATAAATTTTAGACGCTTCGACACAACTTGTTTTTTCAATTTTTAAGAGTCGAGAAAAAACAAAAGATGACTCTAGTCACCTTCGATTTTTAATGAGCCTAAAGTGACAAGTGCTCAGATGGACCTTTTCTTTTAAGGAGTCTAAAAAGGAATGAAAGAGACTACTCTGGAAATCTAGATAGAGGGATTACCAAACTAATCGCAAAATTGTAGAATACTTTTTATGGTACGGCAAACAATCATCCCGAATGCTATGTTCAATGCATTGTGATCAATAGGGTAGTAGACACATCTTCCTAAGGATACAGGATATAGCCTATTGTGGTCTCCAAATATATACTCGACGGTACATGGGAGCACAAGTTTGTAGTGGCACTTGTCGTCTCAAAGAGGAAAAATCACCCAACCAGCAATGAAAGCGATAATTACCAGGCTTTACGACACCGGAATACGTCTCTAGCCTAGACTTCTAACTGTTGTGTGTTAGGTTCCAAAGAGTTTTTATGTTCATTGAATTTATTTTACAGTTGATCTTGCTTAAGAAATTTTCCTTTCAGGTTCACCACGTGATGTAGATATATAATTCCTAAAATGAAATCTAAGATGATAAACAATCGTTTAATATTCTTTTTGCAATGAAAATCCTAGCTACTAAGGAAGAGAAATGAGATTCTTTCAACATAGAGCACAGAGCACACACTAGATGCACTGTCCTAAATCAAACCAACAAGCAGTCTAAATGCAAATGCACATGCATGTATTTGTTTTCAGCCCTCTTAATGTGTGAATGACAAGAAGAATGCTAAGTACAAATCTGCATTATCTTTTCAAAGAGACAGTACTCACAATTTTTCTTCAAAATACGAAAGGAAGATAATGACACCACTTTGCGATTTCGAATTGAAAATTGTTTTTGACACTTGAAAAAACTACTAATTCAAATCAAATACAAGAGTAACAGTATAATTGACTATCAAGAACAATAGGATTCTTTTCTTTGACTGAAAACGACACTTGCGACACTTCCAAATCAAAAGACGACAGTTTGATTACGCTACTTCTTTGTAAAAGAGAACTGTAAATGGCACACAATACACAAAAACATTCACAGTTCTTTGCACAATGGAGGTGGAATGATGGAAAGGAAGAGGGTTTCCACAGAGGTGTACTGATCACAGACAGCAAAACTCTTGAATAAAGCTAAAGAGAGTGAACAAAAACCAAAATCTGGAAGAAAAAGAGGTCTTGTCTGATCAACGCACCTGCAACACAGAGAAAGAGCAATGTAGTGCACCTACTACACACGGGAGGTGCGATGCATCCAGATTCCCAAGAGAAGAAGGTGCGATGGTCCAGGGACGAGACTTCAACTTGGCTCTTGGTCATAGTTTGTAGCTCAGTTCAGGGATTTAGGCCAAGCAAATGATGTTCAATAAATATAAATCACAGGGGTTGATCTAATGAGGTTACTAGAGCCACCACCAGGGAAATTAGAATGTTTGCAAATCGATTGTTCAATTTATAAACAAAACCCAGAGATAGACTGAAGCAGCATTGATCTACTTTGCACTTGCATAGCAAATGCAGTTCGAAGGCTAGCTAGCTTGACTTCACGCTCCGTCTGTAAGTTTATAAAACAAACAAATATAGACAAGAAAGCAATCTATTCATTCCCCAGCGGGGTCGCCATTTTTTTATCGGGAAATCTAGTGTCCACTCGAAGCTACTAGTCCCACTAAGACTGGTAGCTATCTTAGAAACAAACAAACTAAAACTACTTTCGCTTTCCTTTATGAGAAGTAGATAAGAGGGGAACAAAGGACACCAACCTCAGCCTTGCACTAGGTTCCTTGCGTGATTCCTCTCCCTTCTGACAGATCTTTGTCACTCCTCCTTCATCTACCCAGCTTCAACTATGGAATCAAAACAGCATAGTACTATCGAAGAACAGAGATCTACAATCATAAACAATACAGGACTGGATATATATTGACCACACAAATGCATATATCATCAAACATACAAGAATGTGGAGGAAAACTTGAATAGCTTTATTAATATCAAGAATAGAAAAGAGGATTACAACCAATTATTTCTGACCCAGCGTCATCCTCTCAGCATGAAAGCCCTTCTTCACCTCATGAAAAGCGTAGATCACCCAACACTATGATGTTGCACCAGGAAACCAACAACACTTCCTTACAAGATACAAGATTCCAGCCTCTGGATCTCTGTGATGAGGGATCCATATATAGATGATTGTAGGGGGCTGAGTCAGCTTCTGGGATTTTGATTAGTGTCCTCTCTCTGATAGTTCTTGATTCCACTTGGAGATTGATGATCTCTTACTCATCCCTGGGTGAATTTAGAGAGGCAAGTGTCACAGGGGAAGTTTCTGGAAGATTCCATAAGCATCCACCTTGCAAACTATCTCAACCATTTGTCTATTCTCGCCCATCGCACCCTACATAAGGGCTTTCCAGTATGCATCGCACTTTTTACACTGAGCAAGTGAGATGCATCGCACCCTCTACACTGGGCATTCTGTATGGTCCAGCTTTGACCAGTTCTGAGCAGTTTTCTGTGGATAACTTCTAGGAGATGATGTAATCAGTTGACCTTATTCCTTTAGGGTGTGAAGCAACACTTTTAGGAACTTATAAGCCCTTGGTTTATGGACATATATGATTGGGGTTGCAGTGCCCAAAAATGTCTATAACATAAGGTCATTTTTGGGTGTTTTTGACCTTTTTGAGGGCTCAAAACCTGTCAAAATTTCTTGGCCATTGGTAGGCAAGCATATTTCTTCATTCCAAATCCAAAAATACTGAATTTTTCTCATTTGGATGCCTCCATCAAAAGTGAGCGCCAGGTGGCGCGACGCATAGGGCAGAAAATTCTGTGTTTTAGCCCAAAAATTTCAAAAATGCAAAAAGTGTCGCAAATTTTTTGAAATTTGGGTTGAGTCTTCTCCATCAAGTGTTGTGTTGGGCCAAGGAAGCCTAAGAAAATATCTGAAGTCTATCTTGCTCCTTTCACCTCCTCGATGCCCTTTTCAACTTTGCCTTCAAGCTTCTGATTCTTGCCTTGCAACTTTTATTTCTCGCCATGTAATGATAGGCCATATGCCTCAACAATGTTTTCTCCCTGTTGGCATTCTTTAAAAACCTTTCTAAGTGGATATTAATCCTCTCTCCCACCAAGGCTCACGATCAACTTGAATTTCTTGCTCAAGTGTGGTCAGTTTGATTTTCCTCCTCTTGGCAGCTTGTCGTTTTTGCCTTCAAGTTTTTGAGCTCCATGGATGAGTGGGACTGATGAGGGGAGGGTTTGATGCTAGCTGTAGGATTTATGGAATGAAAGGGTTTAGGGGATGATATCTAGGGTTTGGGATGGAAAGTAGGGTTTTGGGGATATTTGACTAGGGTTTGGGATAGTGGGATTAGGGATTTAGGATTAGTTGATTAGGGATATGGGAAATGTGGAATGGGTAGATGAGAATGTAAAGAGAGGGAGAAAATGATTGAGGGAATGAAGGAGTGAGGGAGTTAGAAATGGATAGGAGTGGAATTAGCAGCAAGAAATACAACTCATAAACCCTATGCAATTATGTTTTGACAAAAAATGCAAGGAGGTAGGGTTTTAATTTTTATGCATTAAATCACAATAAGCACCAAGAGAAATTCATTCATTGGTCATGGAGGGATGTTAACTTACTTGGGAAATGAAGAATTTAGCAATTTGAGAGTCTTTGGAGGAATATTTGAATGGATTTTAGGCTTTTTAGACCAATGCACCGTGCCATCTCAATGCGTTGCGCCAGTTCATTTTTTACACTACAGTGGGCTGCCCAATGCGTCGCGCCATCTCAATGCGTAGTTCCTTTTTGAAAAAGACTTTTGGAGGCCTTTCCTATGTCCAAATTGGGCATAGGATAGCTCGTTGGAAAGCTTATTGAGTCTAATTTCCAACCCAACTAGAATGTTTCAATTTGGAGTTCGTTCGCCCTGTCAAAAATACAATCTCCCAAGACTGGTCAAAATGAGGGTGCCTAAAGGCAGAATGCTGTTGCAGTCAACTTTTTAAGGTCTTCCTCAACCCCAAATTGAGCCCATGATAGCTCATTGGAATCATTGATGAGGTTGCCTAAAGGCAGAGTGCTGTTGTAGTCAACTTTTTAAGGTCTTCCTCAACCCCAAATTGACCTCATGATAGCAAAAATGAGGAATTTGGGGGATCTCAGTGATGGGAAGTGTTTAATAAGGTACATTAAGGATAAGGGAAGGTGTATGAAGATCAGGATACAAGTTTTGATGATGATTTGACCATCCAAGAGAAATTACCTTCAAAACCTTAGGAGAGGGAAATGAACCTTACCTAGGCACAACTGAAGCATGAACAAGGTGTAAAATGACCCAGTGGAACTTGACATGATGATGACAACCCTCTGAATGATGTTTCACTCAGCTGAATGGTGACATGGACTGACATTTGGACAATTTTGAAAGGAGTGCAAATAAACCCTGGACCTAATACCTAGTGACCAAATTGTACTTGAAGACTCACTGAAATGACAAAATTTGACCTTGACACCTTAAAATCACTTTGCAAGAGCATGTGTTGATCACTGGAGGAAGGCTGCAAAGACTGACACTAACAGTTTATAAGGCTTCTTGACAGCATTTTAGGGAGGCTTCTTTACAACGTGTTAGGGCTTGTTCTTGACAGAAATAATTATTTTCCTAGCTGTGTTATAGAGGCTTCTTCGACAACGTATCTTAGGCCTCACTTTAACCACATAGGATCTCCCTTGATTGCGGCTAGGGCATGGCTAGGTGTCTCTGTTAGCTGCATAGATGAACCTATGGCTAGGGCATCACCATAAGACCAACGTATTACTCTTAGTGTCTCACTTCTTCTCCAAAAAAAACCCAAGATGTGGAGAGGAGGAGATCACTCAAGAATGTGTATTCAAATGACATCAAATCCCCCTCTATTTATACCAAAACGTATAGGTTTAATAGACATGAAGTTTGGGCTTCTTGAGCCTACATAAGAGCTGGTCATCTTGATAATAATTACATGATCAAAATAAATTCATATCTCCATAAATACTTATCGGAATTGGATGATCTTTGGATCAATCCTACCCCTCCCGACGAGAGGGATCCAATAAAAATATCAGCTACCATAAATAAGCTGACCCACATGGAGTTTGGCCCTGGTTTCCAATTTCAACACATCTATTACACAACATTTTGTCACTGTCCATGTATTCCCTGTTCCTTGATCTTGGAGGACCTCTACAGTGAACCCCACATGCTTTCCCTTCATGAAGAAACTCTAATTGTGTCCCTCTTCATGAGCAGATCAATTCCTTTTTGCACCTTTTCCCCTGAAACTTCTGTTTTACCCAGTTTACAAGACCAACGCTAATGGTCCTTGTCTTCCTCACTCCAATATGCAGGGATTAACAATGTCCCTAGTGCCGACCGGAGTGACTAAGTTGTGTTCCAGTTGCGCCGGTACTGTTATGCAAAGTTTTTTAAATTAAGAGCCGAAGCTTCCAGCCCTAGAAGATTCGTAACAAAATTCTGGTAAATGGTTTGGCCAGATGGGGTCGAGGATGTTAGTTTGGGTTCCTTTCCCCTATAATGATGGAACTACTTCAAGGGATAAGACCTTCTCCCATGAGAAGAGGATCCATCTCCCATCCATTCATCATATATAAACCTCCCTTTTTCCCAAGCACAAGCTAGTGTTAATGTTGGTGTGCTAGTGCTATTTTGGTTTGGACTAAACAACAAGCTATTCATAGTTGTATCTCTCTAGTTGTGTGAGGGAGAAGTGTGATTTGGTTTGGAGTGAAGCTTAAAGGGAATAACCTTAAAACTATTGTTGTTGAGGCCATCGTGGAATGCTAGCAGAAGTGTGTGGGAACTCTTGTCAGAGGAGAACGGCAATGTCAAGACAATGGTTGTAATCTCTTCTCGATTCAATATATATGCAACTATCAATTGATTTCCTACATGATTTGTCATCTTACATATTCATGGCTTAATGTTTCTTGACTTGTTAAGTAGGTTGAATTACAATTTTTCTATTATCACGGTTGTTGTTTGTTGTTGTTTACTTGTTTCAGATGTTTGAAGAAGGAAGTAAGTGATAACTAGAGTGAGAAAGCAAGGACATCATCAAATGGGATAAGCGTACTAAGAGGTAGGCCCTCTTAATTGGTTCTAACCTAAGGAAATCTCCTATAGAATGTATCTTTTGTGGCTAGACCCATTATCAGGCTAGAGGAATTTCTTTGTGTCTGCACTTATAATTTTACTTCACCACAAAGCCTCTCATAACCAATAGGAAGTTGGGTTTGAGGAGCTGCAAGGTTTTCCAAAACCTTGGAATTATCCATAAGAAGACAAAGGTGTAGAAGATGCTATCCTTCACATAACCTATAGGGGAATCTAATCTTCCCTTTCTTCTTACCATTACTAACCGAGGGTGCAACATCAACATGATCTCCAAAGGTTGATGGGGATGGTCGATCCAGATTTTGAGACCATACCTCTAAGACTCTGGGAATTCTGGGACAATCTTGAAGGAGATGGTCACCCTTACAGAGCTTGCAATGGAATCTTACCTTCCGTGTGTTGAAAATAATACTAAGAGCGGGGGGGGTGAATCAGTATTATCAGGTCAATTATTTTTCAATTCATACATAGATTTGCTACTTAGGTTAGTGAAACCAGTGTATATACGCACCTTCAGTTAAGGAAACTAGCGTATAACTTACAAACTTATAATTTAATTATTCTTCAGATGTTGATCTTTAATCTGTGTGTCAGAACCATATAAACATTAACTAGGAACAGAAAAATATTACAGACAGTCACACACAAGAACACAAGATATAAGATGGAAACCCAAAGTGGGTGAAAACCACCTGCTGCAATTTGTCTCTATCTTCTTTCAATTAGAAACTTCTTTTTACAATGATTTTGTACTAGTGCAGTCTTATACCAGTACGCAGGCTGCTACCTGCAGAAGGCTACAACCTTCTCTCATTCTCCAACTTCACCTGGAAGGGAGCTACAACACCCTTTAGTTCTTGTACTAACTGAGGTACTAGAACGCAAGTTGCTACCTACAGAAGGCTACAACCTTCTCTTTTCTTCTAGGGACCACGTTTCATAAATTTTCAGATTGGATCCATGAATAACATCAATCAAACATCAAGTATATCTGCATCAATCAATCTCCTTTGTACTAACAAATATAGAATCAACCAATCACTTCTCAGAATGTTGTAACCAGAAAACAGTACTAATAACCAGATACCAATTTTGAACCCAGAATACTGCAGCACTAAACAGAAGCAGCTAAAGCATATTTCATGAGACGTATGCTACTTCACCATGAAGAAACCTGCATACATACGTAGATGTATCAATGCTAACCAGTGTATATGCTTCCCTCAGTTGCTAAACCTGCCTGTATACGTGTCTATGCCGCGCCAAACCTGCATATAGATATATAAAGATAATTCACTCTTTTACTTAATCAGTCATCAGTCATACCCAGATTATTAGATTTATAGATCTAATCATGCGCCAAATATAACAGATCAAAGGTTACAAAAATACTACTATTCAAGCCTTAAAATCTTGATCCATCAATAAAACTTATCCATATTTTAGCGCTCAGGTTCCTCCTTTGTTCAGATCCAGCAATGCACCATAAACCAATCACCAGTATTCCATATCTTGCTCCTCTTAAGATATTCAACACTTTTTTTTCATCCCTTGCCAAATGATCTCCTTCCTTTTTATAGTCTTAGGCCTTACTCAAACCATGGTCCAAAACCATTGAGAAAACAATACCAAGGACCCAATACCTGGGTTCAACTCTTTTGGATGCAATACCAAGGACCAAAACCATAGGTTTAGATATATTGGACTAAATACCATGGACCAAACATAAACTTTCCCACATGTATGTGCTTTTTTTCGCATGAAAGTACGTGCATATGCATACGCGCCTTTTGATCGGTGATCCTGCGTGTATACGTGACCTTGCTAAGAGGAACCTGTGTATACCTTATTTTCTTTCATTCTGAGAGCCTGAACTATGATCTGCCCTTTGAGTGAGTTGCCATCAAGGACAACACCTATGCCATAGTGCCAAACCTGTGTCGTAATGCCAACAATCTCCCCCTTTGGACTTGATGGCAACCTCAAGTCACTCAAAGTCATTCTCCCCCTTTGACATCAAGGGCAAAGGGTTATGCTCCCCCTAAGTATATGCTGAATTTTCTACTCTGCTATGCTGTCCAAGCTCCCCCTAACTGTAGGCAAGGTCTGCAAGAAGATGTTCTACAAGAAGATACATAACTTTATTCATTATAAATGACCTTCCTACCACCAAAGGCTCATACATGCATCCATCTCCCAACCAAGTGAGAATTGACTCATCTACCCACCCAAGTGGGGATACACCAAGAATTGACACATGACCAAACAAAAAACATTACTTCATCCATCCTAGGCATAGTGGGGAAACCAAGATAGGTCGTTACATGACCTTGATAAGAAAAGAAATACATGACATAGAGACGAAATATATACAGCAAGATTAGGATGATTATCAACATCTATCATCAGCAGCATATGTCAATCATCATTCGGATCAACAACCATGTTCTTCTTCTACACCTATTCCACCTAAAGTCAAAACAACTGTGAATTTGAACCAAGATCTTCTAAGATAATGCCAAAAATGCATTATAGAAGAACATATGCTCCCCCTGAACCTGTGCCAGATGGTATCTGTCAGACCCATATCACACTTTTTTCAAACTGAGCTTGGCTTACTATTTGTCTTCAAACCAACATATACGCGACTGTATCTTCAAAAACCAGCATATCTACGCGGATCCCCCTCATGAAACTCGCATACAACCATTTTCCTCTGAAACTGACAGGATTCAACAGCAGGATGATGCATCAACTACCCCCAGCTTCTGTCTGAGGTATTCAAATGTCTCCCTAGGTAGTGGTTTGGTGAGTATATCAGCAACTTGTTCCTTAGAGGGAACATATCCAATTTGACCTTTTTCTCAAGCACTTGTTCCCGGATAAAATGATACTTGATAGGTATGTGCTTAGTTTTTGAATGCATGACAAGATTCTATGAAATATTGATTGCACTTGTATTATCAGAAAAAATGGATATAGGTGGAGTACAAGTGATTTGAAGGTCTTGCAATGTTTGCATCATCCAAAGGAGTTGTGTGCAGCAAGATGCAGTAGCTACATATTCTGCTTCAACTGTAGATAATTCAATTGAACTTTGTTTCTTGTTGAACCAAGATACTAATCTAGGACCCATAAAGAATGCACCACCACTAGTGCTTTTTATGTCATCCACGCTTCCTGCCCAATCTACATCTGTATATGCATGAAGTGTGAGATCTGTATCTCTAGGATACCATAAGCCATAGTTTTGAGTTCCTTGAAGATACTTGAAAATTCTCTTAACTGCCTGAAGATGAGTTTCCTTTGGATTTGCCTGAAACCTTCCAACTATCCCTACTGCATGCATAATGTCTGGTTGGGTACCTGTTAGATAGAACAGACTGCCAACCATGGATCTATAGGTTGGTTGATGTACATCTGTTGATTCATCATTTGCGCTGAGGCTGCATCCTGTTACCATAGGGGTACATACTGGTTTCGAATCCTCCATCCCATATTTCTTGAAGATCTGCTTGAGATACTTGGTTTGTGATAAAAAAATATTGTCTTTGTTTTGTTGGACTTGTAAACCAAGAAAATATGTGAGCTCACCAAGTAGAGACATTTCAAATTCTTTTTGCATCACCAAGGCAAAGTTTTGACTCATGTCTTCTTCATTGCTACCAAAGATGATATCATCAACATACACAACAAGTATTAGCAACTTACCATTGTCAATCTTTATATATAGATTGCTATATGTTGATCCTTTTGTAAAACCTTGTTGACAGAGGTACTTATCCAATCGATAATACCAAGCCCTTGGAGCCTGTTTAAGGCTATAAAGAGCATTTTTGAGTTTGCATACAAGCTTTGGATCATTTCTAAGGATAAACCCATCTGGTTTCTCAATATACACTTCTTCATCCAAGTCTCCATTCAAAAAGGTAGATTTCACGTCCATTTGAAATACTTTGAACTTCTGAAAAATAGAAAGAGCAAGGAACATTCTTATAACTTCTAGTCTAGCAACTGGTGCAAAAGTTTCTTCAAATTCTATACCTTCTTGTTGATCATACCCTTTACAAACAAGTCTGGCCTTGTTTCTAATCACATCTCCACTTTCATTCATCTTGTTTTTGAATATCCATTTTGTCCCTACGACATTCTTATCGTTTGGTCTAGGAACCAACTCCCAAGTGTCATTCTTTTCAATATGCTCAAGTTCTTCCTCCATGGCCTTGACCCAGCATTCATCTTTGCATGCCTCTCTTACATTTTGTGGTTCAGTGGAGGAGAGAAATGCTAGATAGCTTGAAGCTTCTGAAATGGTTCTCCTTGTTTGTACACATGCCTCTTTCTACCCCAAAATTTGAGTTTCTGGATGATTCTTCTAAACGTACCTGGATGGAGTCTTTTCTTCTATCCTTATTTGTTCTTCTGGTGCCTCATGAGTTTCTTCTTCATCATGAATCTGATTTGATGTTGAAGGATAGTCTGAGTGTTTCCTTCTTCATCAACCACTACATCAATACTATCAACAATTTTTCCAAGTCTTTTATTGTAACACTTATATGCTTTTCTGTGGGGAGAGTAACCAAGAAGAATGCCTTCATCTGCTCTAGGTTCAAACTTGTCAAGGTTTTCATCAGTGTTTTTGATGTAGCATTTGCTTCCAAAATTTTTGAAGTATTCCACTGTAGGAGTCTTACCATACCAAAGTTCATGAGGAGTCTGAGTGCTGTTTACCCAGACATTTGTCTTTTTGAGAATAGTAACTGCAGCAAATGCAGCTTCACCCTAGAAGGTTGCGGGAGTTCCAAACTCATCAAGCATAGCACGAGCCATTTTTTGAACTGTTATGTTCATCCTTTCCACTACTCCATTTTGGTGAGGAGTCCTTGCAGTAGAGAATTCCCTTCTTATTCCATGTTCTTCACAAAGGTCGAAAAATTCATCCGAGGTAAATTCCCCTCCTTTTTCAGACCCGAGGCATTTGATTCTACGATTTGATTCATTTTAAACCAAGGCTTTGAATGATTTGAACTTTTCAAAAGCTTCATCTTTATGCTTCATAAGTCCTATCCAACACATCCTGGAAAATTCAACAATAAACAATATAAAATATTCTTCTCCTCGAGGTGACCTTTTCCTAGATGGACCTCATACATAAGTAAGGACAAGTTCAAGTGGCTTGCTGGCTAATCCTTCTTTCTCGGGGAAATTTGTTCTAGTTTTCTTACCAAACTAACATGATTTGCATATTGTATTGTCTGGAATTCTGATGTCGGGGAGATCACGAACTGCCTGATATTTGCATGCTTTCCTTATCTGAGAGAAGCTTAGATGCACCAATCTTCTGTGCCATAACCAGTGTTCATCATTCTTGCTTAGATAGCATTGTTGTTGTCCTCCCTTGAGTATGTATAAATTATTTGGAGTTCTTATGCCTTTGATCATTGTTTCTCCTGTATCAAGCTCACGAACAATGTATCCATTTGATCTAAATATTACTTCATTTCCTTGATCACACATTTGACTGACACTTAATAGATTATGTTTTAAGCCATCAACATACATAACATTCCCAGATTGACCTTTTCTTTTAGAAGAATAAAACCTTTACCTTTTATGAGAGCAGGGGTGCCATTTCCAAATGAGACCTTCTTTTCCTTTTCTAAGGCACTATATGACTAAAGTTTCTCTTTTTCACCTGTCATATGTTTTGAGCATCCACTATCAATGTACCACTGATTTTCCTGTCCTTCCGCATATAATGCTATCCCACATCTTTCTGGTTGTGGTTCTTTCTTTCTCCATGTTTTGGGACTCAAAGAAGCTTTCTCCTTCTAATTTGTTTGCCGAAACTTACTCCTGCATTCAAAATCTTCATGACCGAAGTTGTTACAAATAGAACATTCTATTTCATTCTCAAGAGTAGAAAAGTTATTGTAGGTTCTTTTCATGATCCCAGTCATACTCCTTTGTTTTTGAGCTTCTCTAGTCATGATGGTCTTGTAGGCAACACATTGAGCAGCTTTGTGACCAAAGTTATGACAAGAGAAACATTTGCCATTGAAGAAATTCCTGCGATTATCAAACCTACCGACCAAATGATTGTAGTTTCCATTGACATCCATTCTTGACGCAAATTGATAATGATTTACCTGTGGTTTGTTGTAACTTCTGTTCATCCTTGAAGTAGGTTGCCCCCAATTTACTTGATGATCTTTGTTCATTCTTGAAGTAAATTTTCCCTGATTTACCTGGTGATCTGTATTATGCCTTTGTTGGCGATTGTCAACATGTTCACTTCTCCTTGCTGCATCAAGATAACTTTTGGAGGTGGATGGCTTTTGTGCTTGCTTCTGTGCTTGAGATGCTTCTTCAGTATATCCAAGACCTATTTTCTTTAGAGGAGAACGCTGCACTTTGATAATCTCATCTAAAGTTTTAGATCCTTTAGCGAATTTAAGATTAAGAGCTTTTGATTTCTCAATATATTTTCTAAGTCCCACAATTTCACATTCTAACTTTTCATTGTGTTTTTCTCTTTCAACAAGTTGGAATGTCAGAGTATCTATAATCATGTTCTTTTCTTCTAAGCAAATTTTGAGTTTAGACATTTCTTCATAAAGACCTTCTTCATCTATAGCATCCAAGAAATCATCATCTTCAAAAGCCATAAGAAGTCTATAATCATTACCTTGTTCATCTTCATCACTATTTGAAAGTCCATCACTGTCTTCATGTGTGTAATAGCTCTTCTTACTTACATTTTGTTTTCTGTTCCATCTAACTGGTTCCTTGCCTTTGTCAAACTTATCTTTATGAGGACACTTGGCAGTATAGTGACCGACTCTTCCACAAGAAAAACATTTGAAAGGTAACTTACCTCTGAATCTTCCAAAACCCCGTTGAAGGTTCTTGACAAAATTTGATTCTTCCTCTTCTTTCGACATATGTCCTGAGTCATTGTAATCTCCTTTTCCTGAGGCTTTGAATGCAACTTCTCTCTTGTCTGATGGTCCCCCTTTTCTCATTTTGTAAGAGGTTAGGATTTCATGTAGTTGTGACATGGTAAGGCTCTGTAGATTCTATTTTTCTTCTATGGCAGAAACTTTTGATTCAAACTTAGAAGACAAAGATCTTAGAACTTTTTCAACCAACACAACTTCTTTTATTTATTCACCCAAATTTTTCATACAATTAACAATCTCATCTATACGTAGGAAATAGTTAGCCACACTTTCATCATTGTACATTCTGAGATTTTCATATTGAATTCTAAAAGTTTGAAGTTTTTCTCATTTTACCTAATCATCTCTTTCATAGCTCATAATGATCTTGTCCCATATCTCTTTTGCGGTTTTGAGCTGCATAACCTTGACGAATTTTGAATGAGATAGACTCCCTAATAGATTATTGACAGCCTTTGCATTTGTTTCATACTGCTTCTTACCAGCTGTATCTGTAGGAGTTGCTAAAGGAAATGTGTATCATGTTTCCACGATATCCCATACTTCTGTACCAAGAGATTGAAGATATGCAGTGATTCTTACCTTCCAATAAACAAAGTTGCTTCCATCAAAAATTGGTGGCCTGATTGATGCTTCTTTCTCATAATTGCTCATGATGATGGATCTTCCTTCAAGCAATCAATCTTCTTCTGAAGGACCTGCTCTGATACCAATTGTTGGAAATAATACTGAGAGGGGGGGGGGGGGTGGAATCAGTATTATTAGTTCAATTATTTTTCATTTCACAATCATATTTGTATACGCTACTTCAGTTAGTAAATACCGAGTATGTACGCAACTTCAGTTAAGGAAACAAGTGTATATCAACAGACTTGTAATTTAAATTATTCTTTAGATGTTGATCATTAATCTGTGCATCAAACCATATAAACAATAACCAGGAACAGTGAAACAGAACAGGAAATCACACATAAGAACACAAGATATAAGGTGGAAACCCAATGTGGGTGAAAACCACCTACTGCAATTCGTCTCTATCTTCTTTTAATTAGAAACTTATTTTTACAATATTTTTGTACTGGTGCAGTCCTTTACCAGTACGTAGGCTACTACCTGTAGAGGGCTACAACCCTCTCTCATTCTCCAGCTTCTCTTAGAAGGGAGCTACAACCCCCTTAGCTCTTGTACTAGCTGAAATACTAGTACGTAGGTGCTGACCTACAGAAGGATACAACCTTCTCTTTTCTTCCAGGGACCATGTTTCATAAATTTTCAGACTGGATCCATGAATAATATTAATTAAGCATCAAGTATATCTGCATCAACCAATCTCTTTGTACAACCCAATACTGAATCAAACAATCACTTCTCTGTATGTTATACCCAGAAAACAATAACTGTAGCCAGACACCAATCCTGAACCCAGAACACTGCAGCAATAAACATAAGTAGCTAAAAAATATATCCAAGAGATGTACGCTACTTCAATGTGTACCACCTGCGTGCATACACTTCTGAATCAAACCCAACCTACGTATACACAATTTAAATTCACAGAAACAATGTGTATACGTGCCTTTGCTTCGTTGAACCCGCATATAGATCTATAAAAGATAGTTCACTCTTTTAAATATTCAGACATCAGTTATACCCAAATTTTCAAATTTATAGACCAAGTCATGCGCCAAATATAACAGATTAAAACACACAAAGATACTACTATTCAAGTCTTGAGTTTTGACCCATCAATAAAACTTATTCATCTTCTTGTGCTCAGGTTCCTCCTTGATTCAGATTCAGCTATGCACCCTTAACCAATCACTAGTATTCCAGATCTTGCTCTTTATTAGATATTCAACTCTTCAGTCCATAATTTTGCCAAATGATCTCCTCCTTTTTATAGCCTTAGGCCTTACTCAAACCATGGTCCAAAGCAATAGAGAACTAAAACCTGGGTTCAATACTTCAGACGCAATACCAAGGTCCAAAACCATAGGTCCAAAATACCATGGACCCAAGAATAAGCTTTCCCACATGTACGTGCTTTTCCGTGCATGAAAGTGTGTGTATATGCATACGCGACTTTCCATTAGAAATCCCGTGTGTATACGCGATCTCGTTAAGAGGAAACTACGTATATGTAGATTTCTTCCATTCTGAGAGCTTGAACTATCATTTGCCATCTGAGTGAGTTGCCATCAAGGAAAACACCTGTGCCATACTGCCAAACCTATGCATAATGCCAACACCTTGGAGTTACTCTCTCTTCATTCTTTGGTTCTGGGATCAGCCTTTGATGAAATAATCTTTCTTCTTTTGGGTTGCTGGAAAGTACATCAGCATATGTTTTCACATTATTCTTAGCAATTAATGATTCTCCTTTAAAACCTATTCCAGATTTGTCATGTTGAGGTTTTTTATTATTTAGGATAGTGTCAAGTATTTGAGAGCTTTTCCAACCCTTTTTAACTTGCTCTAATTTGTTCCTCATAGATACTATTTCATCTCCACGTTCTTCGCAAGCTTCTTCTTTTTCTTTTAGATTATTTTTCAAGAGACCTTCCCTTCTTTTTATTTCCTCATTTTCTACCTTGAGAGAAATGATTTTATTCTGTAATTTCTCATTTTCTTCAATGGCACTTATTACCAATTCATCTACATTTCCATCTAGCCCTGAGTCATCATCATTTGTGAATGTCACGAATAATACTTCTTAGCTTCCAGCATGATCATTTTCTTCATTTGATTGTTCATTACCTCCTTTGCGGTGAGCGAACTGGTTAGTTGATTTCTTTTTTATGACTACAAAGTCGTCTTCATCAGACTCATCTTGCTTAGAGAGGAAATTCTTCTTATTGAACCCTTTCTTTTGTATACCATCCTTTTAGAATTTTCTTCATCATCACAATCATGCTTATGAGGACATTTTGTAGCATAATGACCTATTTTTCTACATTTGAACAAATAAGAGGGTATTTACCTTTTAGCTTAGATCCTTTCTTCAGTCTTCATACAAATTGCGCCAATTCGGATTCACCATCAGAGTCATCACTACTAACATTCCTTTATTTCCCCTTTCTTGATTTTGTGGCCTTATGTTGCATCTTTGGAACTTGGGAAACCTTTTCTCATCTGATAGGAAATGAGGATTCCATGGAGTTCATCCATCTTGAGAGTATCTAGATCCTTCACTTCTTCTATGGCACTTACTTTGGAGTCAAATATTTATGGGAGTGATCTGAAGATATTTTGAACAATGGTGCTTTCTTCAATGTTTTCGTCCAATCCTTTAAGAGAGTTGACCACTTCAACTACTCGGAGAAAGTATGATGCAATATCTTCTTCATCATCCATTTTCAGACTTTAAAATTGCCTTCTATGAGTTTGAAGCTTTGCTTTCTTAACTTTGGAGTCCTCGTCGTATAAGCTAATTAGATTATCCCCATACTTCTTTGGTAGAGTTACAATTTATGATGTTTGTAAATTCAGAATCTGTGATTCCACTAGTGATGGAGTTTAAGGCTTTTGAATTTGCAACATAGACTTTCCTCTCGTCTTGATCTGTTGGAAGAGTGGAAGGAGCTATGTACTCATTTAAGACCGAATGTCAAACTTCAGGTCCAAGGGACATTAAGTAGTAGGACATTCTCTTTTTCCAAAAACCAAAATTTGTGCCATCGAATGGAGGAGGTCTTCCTGACACTTCTTGATTTCTCATCACGACTAAGAATACTTCTTCAAGTTGTTAGGCTGATATGAAGCTGAATTTGATACCAATTGTTGGAAATACTAAGAGGAGGGTGAATCAGTATTTATTTTTCAATTATTAATTTTATCAGTTAAAAACATTTATATTTGGAACACAGAAATAGATAAGAGGAATAGATGCTCTTATTAATGTGATCTTTGCAATAAATCAAGTGCAATATGTATATGATTTCAATCATTTTCCAAGCACCAACTTGGACTCTTTGTGAGGCTCCAAACTCTAGAGCACCAACTTTGTCTTGTCAAGGCACCAACCTTGAATTTAGGAGCACCAACTCCCAATACACCAATCATTTCAGTTCTAAGGCACCAACCTCAAGGGCTCCAACCCTCTGCTGTAAACTGTCTAGATCTGTTTGGTTGTAATTCTCTGCTCCCAACCCTGTTGGGCCTATGACTTACTTCTATCCTCTTGTCCCTTCCATTTCTGCCAGAGCTTTGACTTCCTTTATTTTCTTACATTTTTCTAGTGACCCTAAACTTTCCTTGTTCTCTGTTTTAATATTCCTGATATCCTTGACCTTTGGCTTCCTTTCTCCACTGGCTCTTCGGCTTCCTCAACCCTGGCTTGATCTTTCAGCTTCCTCTGTGCTCACTCTTCGACTTCCTTTGCCTCTTCAAATCCATCAATATACATAAGACACGTTAATGTGGAAGAGAGGCAAAATTACAATAGTGTTGCATATTAAAAAATATTAGAGAGGCCCTTTTAAATATTCATACAATGTACATTAATTGTTCATGGAAACCATATAAGAGAGACTATATCCATATAGAGGTCCCACATGCCACGTCATCCTTTTATCACAATTGTCGCTTCTAGAGGTTTGCACATAACATAGCCGATTCCCAACTGCCAACTGAGCGGATGTGATATCGTATTAAACAGTTATTAATAAGTCCATCGAGTCCATATGCTTATCACAATCCCTGGATTGACATTCCTTTGTAAATTGTGATTACCACGGATACGAAATTTGATTAATCCACGCTATAATGGTGTAGTTGGGTTCGCAATTATATCACAATCGGGAGATTTCAATGTGACAAAAACTTTAACAAGGCTTGCGATATTGTGACGGATGCGATATTACAATAGGGCATGTTATAACATTGCAGCGGGTCCGCATACGTATTGCAATCGACATTTTAATGTGGCAAGGCTTTAAAGAGGCTTGCGATATGGTGGATGCAATGCAACTTTAAAGTGTATTGTAGTGGAATCCTCGGGCCCGGGTATTGTATTGCATCTATATCTATATATATATATATATCTATATATATAATATATATATACTCCTCTGTTCTTAACTTTGGTTAGTGCGGACTTAACCCATAACCCTTTATCCCCTTTAATTCTACTATAACCCTCATATAATGGGAATATACACAAGCACACGGGAACTTGCATTTTCCGCTTTTCCATAGCCTTGGCACGTTTATCGATGCTTACCTTTATCAGGCTCATTCTCCACCATAAATTAACTCACGCTAGATCCAACGGCTATCAGAGATTTTGGGTGGATAAATAGCATGGAGAATACTCGCCTAATAAAGCGGTTTTCTCTCTCCACCCTCATCCTACATGTCGCTCGTTTAATGGAATGGGGCGCTCTCCTCTAAATACCACTTACTACCTAGTGTCCGCCTGAAAACCACTGCCACTATTACAAACCCGCCTTTTGGAATATAACCACGTGCATTCACTCTTCATCCGTCTTCTTGATTTCTGCCGATATTATATACTCCTCTGCTCTTTTGGCTCCTCCTTCGCTCTTTTGGCTCCTGTGTTAACTTCTTTGTCATATCTTACATGTGATACTCCCACTATGGCTCCTCCTCAATCTCCCGCTCTTAAACTTACTTGGCTTTCCTATGGTTTCCAATACCGCTCCAATACATCTTCTCTGCTTTGATAGCTCTGCTCTAATAGCTCCTATGACTTCCGATATTCTCTCCAATGGCTTGACTATCTTGGCTTTCCTCTAGTTTCTCCTCATGGCTTCTTGCTCCTGTTCCTTCACGGATCTACTCTACTTTTCCTTGGCTTCACATCATTGTTTACTCATCCAGAATATTTCCATATTGACATCAATGACAATCTAGGTCAACAATATTTTGGCTATCAAAAAGGCAATCAAATTGTAGATCTCAAAATAATCTATTGAACGAAAAGAGCAAGAGCCTGTGGAGGCTAAAAGCTCCAATCAAGGATTATGATAAAAAAATTGAAGTTGAGAGCCAAGTAACCTGAATAGGCCTAGTTTAATTTTGAATTAGAAGAGGTTTTGTTGTAGCCGCATAATAAATGAAATACTAAGAATAATTATTGTACTTTTCCTAATTGAGGCTTAAGAAAGAAGTCATAAATCATCTACTCCACCAAGCAAGCACCTAAAGAGGAAATTAATCATATCCTACATGCTAAGACACCAAGCGCATGTAGAAAACCTTCCAATGATACAACAAGACTTCAACAACATGGAGGGTCATGGATAATGATTGATTGTGAGGACTCTTTTACCTAAAATATTTTTTTTTGTATCAATAAAATTGTCTCAAGTGGCTGAGTTGGCTAGGGTCATGGACTATTTCCCTCTCAAAGGGATTTAACCACATAAAAATATTAATGTTGTGTTCTTTGATCTAGTTGTGTGAGTATTTATTGAAGGCATTCATCCTGTATTGAAAACCTTGTTTACCTAAATACTAGCTAAACTCATGGATCCTTGAGCTATGTGCATTCTTATTTCTCAATATTTTCTACCGTTTATGTTCTTCTAACACTTATAATATTGGTACCCTTATGATCCACACTTGAAGCAAGTTCGATTAAGCCATCCTTCTCTTCCTCAAGGAGTTCCTTGGTGTTTAGGGGCTTCATAATTTTCTCTAGAGATTTGACTTGTAGCAATCATGTTAATCTATTCCTTTTTTCTTCCACTTCTCTATGTTATTCACTTGGTTTTACCTCTACATACCATCCCTTTTCCTAAAGTACTATCACACCTTATTAGCATTTTCTCTTTGTCCTTTAAAGTAAGTCAATATAACTTCACAACAAACCTAGCTATCACCATATTGATCTTATATTAGGTAGCATAACTAACATAGGTAATGTTCATGGAATAATTTCTTCAACTTGATCATTTTGTCTAGATCTAATGAAGAACCTTATCAACATGTATAGTTATCAACATGTTGAGTTGATCTTGGGTAACATATCTAAGATAGTTAATGTACATGGAAATAATTTCTTCATCTTATCTAGTGGGAACCTATAAAATTTTCAATATACTCCTCCATTACCATCTCCTTTTGTATCAAGTTTCACAACTTCTTAAATAGATTTAGGGAATAAGCCATAAGTAGGAATTTCCCTTTTCTCTTGGCAACATTTTTGTCCCAAACCCTAATCTTCTCCTTTCCTTTTATATGTTTATCCAATTACAAATTATCACATCATAGAGATGCATGCCCATATAATATTTGGTGCACGCGAGCTTCACTAGACTCTTGGGGTCTTCAATTAGGTTGAATTTTAATAATTTTTCCATTTCCCCCATCCAATCTATGGGTTCTTACAGGTTTATAATTCCTAAGTAGGTAAGGGTCTCCATTCATGGTCTACCTCTTAAATTTGTGAATACCCTTATAATTTTCTCCATTTGATCCCAATCTTGTTCATTGTCTTCCCTTGGAATTTCAAATTTGTATTAATCATCAATCACATCATGAAGCTCTATTACAACTATCATTTTTTAATTTGCTTCCATGGAAACCATATTAGGCAACATAGTTCTAAGTAGATTAGTGATTGCATTAGTAACACCCCTTAATTATCCTCAACACAAAATTTATATTCTTTCTCCTCTTCTACATGTCACACCACTGTTTATGTAAAGTTTTTTTTTTTTTTTTTTTTTTTAGTTGTATATAACATTCTTATTTTCCATTTTCACTATCTTCTTTCTCAATTATTCTACCAAATGAATTATCTTAATTGGAATCGTTCTCACAAATAGGTATCAAACTTAATTTGATACCATGTTAGTCTAGGCCTCCTACCTAGAAGGGATACTAATAACTTGATCACTTGGGGAATTGGATAAAATAAGAACTAGAGTATTTCAAGCCTAAATTTTAGACATGTACACAAGTTATTAGTGGAGTGGCATAACATACAAGTTTCATCTCCCTAAATAGGGAAAAAAACACTAGGTTTTGATAGTTCCACCATAAGTTTATCTTAGAATGTCCAAATTGAAAAGGACTAATAGGATTTTAAAAATTAATTGCGAAATAATATATAGGTATAAATTTGGGCACCATTTGGGGATAATTTTTTGAAAAGGGACCATTGTCATGGGAATATACAAGATTACCTTTATAGGAGAAAAAAATAGTGGAAGACCTTGTCAAGTGGAAGAACATGACAAGATAAATGATAAAATTCCTCATTAATTAGAAAAAATAGCCAACAAAATATGAAAATTAAAAGGATAAATCCTTCATATGGAAGTAACCATAATCAATCAATCATTAAGGGCAATTATTTTTTCCCTTAAGGTGACATTGTTATTCATTCACATTTTGTCACTATCATGGTATTTTATTTTTATTCTTACACTATTTGGCTGAATTAGATCATTATTAATAGAAATCAATAAACATGCCTCATTTAATGGAAGAAAATATATAAAGCACAATGGAGAAAGTAAGCTTAAAATAATTAGAACTGAGCCTCAATGGGCTCTTTATTGCAAACAAATATGGGTCAACACACTTGAAACAACATTAATATTATCTCAACCTCATTTAAGCTACACTTAGTCACCACTTGGTTCACCATGATTTATCTTGTCTATGTGATTTTTTTGCATGAGCACTTCTCTGTCTTCTATAAGTACAAGAGGTTCATCCCCCACCTCCTTGTTAACAAACAACGAGCAATAAGTAGTGTAGTGGTAAATACATTTCCCATGCAATATTCACACCATGGATGTATAGAACATGCATACATCAATGATGCACATACCATAATAATAATTGCATACATCAATAGAGAAAAACTACATAGTTAGTGTCGTGCATATATCAATAATGAACATATTATATTGATAGTGCATTTATGGCTATCATGATTAATGGATATTATTTTCATTCCTTCTCCATGACTATCAACAATAATTTTCATCCTCCCTCATTTTCCTTCTCAAACCTTAGCTTTCTCAAACTATGAAACAACCACGGGCTTCATTATTGATGTCCATGTGCACCAAGTATGTTAGGTCCCTATACTACTAGTGTATCCCCTTATTGTTATTAGTGAATCCCCCTTATTATATTGTTGTTCCCTTACAATATTATTGTTATGTAGGCTTTGATTATATTGTGATCCCTTAGACTCCTATATATAGAAAGGAGGTCTTGTCATTTGTATCATCCAAGAATTGTTCATTTGTATAATGTAAAGGAGGTTGACCCCTCGAAGAGGCTAATTTTGAAGTTGTCGATCTATCTCTTCTTCTATTTTGTGAGCTGGTTTCATAACATTTGGTATCAGAGCTTTGGATTTTAGGGTTTCATTGCTTCAAACAGGTCATCATGGCATTTTCGCTATAACGGTTTTTCTATGAAGCTTCCGAAGTTGAAATTAAAACAACATGGAGCTAAAATATTGGTGAACCTCGTGTACAAATTTAAGATCTTGTCTCGCTATATTTTCAGATATATGATCTGGGGAAGTAAGGGTTTTTGTAGACTCTAGAATTTTGTCTCAAACAGGTGACCTGGGGAAAATCATGATAACTTTTTTTTCAAGAATCGGATTTGAATTCTGTAAAAAATAGCTAAAAGTGCACAAACTTTATTTTGTTGTGCATAAATTTCATGGTTGAAGGTTGAAAGAGTGGCACGTGGAATCCTGTACAACTTCACTCTACTTAACCAATCCATAATCAGGTCAACGTGGGATATTTGACATAAGTATTCCTTGGAGAATTTAATCTCGATCAGACTTGTGGGTTTAGAAAGAGGACTCATAGGGCTACCACAGGACAAAATTTCAAACTTTAGAGATCTGAAATTATAGAGATACAACAAATTCGATATCGAGCGCCTACAAAGCAAGAAAAATGTAACATAGTTACTGATCAAACGAGAAAATGCCC
>APFE031112503.1:4856-15160 GCA_000404065.3 Pinus taeda | reverse complement strand
TTCCTATATATATATATATATCTATCTTGTAAACTTGGTAGTACTTTCGCTATTTATATTAATTGGCCAAAATCAAGTTTTTCCGTTTGTTCCAGGTGGCCTCAACCTACCCGTAGGAAACCAAGTTGACCACCTTTCAACGTTAAAATATGTCCAAAATTTGTATAAGTCTTTCTTTATCAACCTTGCAACATTGTCTATTTTGTCTATATTGGATATCAACTTTGGAAAATAAAAGCTAATCGTCATAAAAACAAAAACAAAATTTATCTGGATCATTGTTTTACTCCTCGTCCGAGGATTCCACGAGGATTGGGGCTTTAGCACTGGATCCCAACATCTCACTTCCCCTCATATCCTACAGACTTTGTTTGATCCTTCCCAGTGCCAGGTTGCTTCGATATGTTTGTATCTGAATTGTTGCTATTTCTCTAAGAACATCTGCTCTACTGGGTTCTTTTACTTTGGTGTTCTCCTGTGCCTCTTGTCCTTTGTTTTCTTCCTGTTCTTTGTTGAGATTCATGGCTTGGGCCACAACATTCTTCATGACCCAGTATTGTTGGATCATTTGTCTGAAGAGGGTGTGTCGGCCGAGGGTGTTGCTCGGGTCTTGAACCATGTCTTCCCATTCTTCCATGGGAATATCTTGGTTGGTAATACTGTCATTTAATTTTCGCTCCTAACACGTTATTTGGGCTCTGACCTCAAGTGGGTTCCCTGCCATGTACGCATCAACGAGGGTCTTCATATGCTCTTGTCCCATCTTTCTCCCTCTCTTGCATTGTTCTCTGTTGGAGCTTCCCACCCCCCTACCGTGTTTTTCCCTACTTTACCTATACCTTTATTGCTCTTCTTAGCCACTTCTTTTCCGTCTGTTCCCATTATTGCATTGTATAAGTTGTCGTTGTCTTCTCCTAGTTCACTTTCCTCTGTGTTCTTACTTGCCTTCACACTGTACTGGACGAAGATTATGATTAGACCTAAAACAGTACCATGAGAAGTCTCAATATTCTGTTGGTATAACACCAAATCTGTCTTATATTTAGTTGTGTCATACTTGGTATCTCACTCAAGTCCTGGCGGCTTGAGTTTTCTTATCATTTCCCTCAGCTTTCCCCTTGAAATCTCTTGGGTTAGCTCTTTGCTACCCCTTGATTCTTCTTTTCTCATGTTCATCCCTCCCTGTCAGCCCTCATGGAAGGGTTACCATAGAAAACCTATCGGGGAGACTACAAGGGGGAACCATGTCCCTATTTTTGACAACACAAGGTATTTTTACCATAGAGAACCTACTGGAAGAACTATAGGGGAGGACCATGTCCCTGTTCTGGATTGCACAAGGTAATTTCATTCCATTTTCGATCCTCTCTACAATCTTTACTGTAATTGAACCTCTGGTTTTCCTCTCGGGTTTACTCAGGAAATTCCAGGTAGGTTTCTCAGAGGTCCCGTTGTCCCTTGTCTTAGCTCCTGAGGTCTCCTGGGTGGATTCCTCCCTATTCCAACTACCTACAAAATCTCTTCCGAGCCTCAGGAGCCACCTGGCCGGAGTGAAATTCCTCAAACCTTCTTCCTTGCCAGGTTCTCTCTTCTCTCCCTGACCTCCCTCCTTCCCTTTGTACGCCTTCTTCAGCGGCGAAATTTTGACTATTGCTTCTCTCTCCCTTTCGTCCTCATTCTCAACCCAAGCGGTGTTCCAAGAGACCCTGGTTTCATCTCTTTTAAAGTCAAGACCTTTCTAGGTCTCTTTCCCAAATACCATTGAATTTGACATAAGTTACTATAATTTTGTGGTTTAATAAATAGAGAAAAACATACCGTCAACCTGAGTTGGCGCAGTTGCTTCCCTCGATCTGCGTCGTCATCCTGCATCCACCACGTTTCTCTGCTCCTACTCTCACTCTCACATTATTCTTGCAACTAACTTCTATATCTCTACCCTTTTGTTTTACCTCCCTTTCCCTGCTGCCTATCAATGAACCTACCACCTTTCCTTCTAGTTTGCTCGCCACCCTTTTCCTCATTCCTTCACCTCGAAATGATGGCCTTCCATCCCTTCCCACTGTGACTCTTATTAACTCCCACGTGCCTCCGGTTGCTCCTACCGTGAGTCCTTCTCCATATTCTTGCCACTTACTGGAATCGCTCTGCTCGCTCTCCTCCTGACTCCCATGCCTTCCTCTCTGCCTTCCCTTCTTGGCTCCAACTTCCTTCTCTCGAGGCTTTCTCCCTCCCTGCCCTGTCCTTCCACCTGCCCTTCCTGTTGTCCTCTTCCTCCGCATCCCGAAGAGATCTTTGTCCTTGCGCTTGAGTGGATGATATCTGAAATCTCCACTTCCCATCACCACTGGCCCACCTCCTCTTCTTTGTCACACCCCGATCCGGGGTTCTCCTCGTGCTCCTTATCTTTTTCTAGTATTTCTACTAGTTTCTTCATTTCCTCCATTTGTAATAACTCTTCTTATTTTATATCTAAGTTTCTACCTACCTAGCCACATCCCCAGTTTTTCAGATTGTCCACTGCCATGTTGCCCATCCTTCAGACATGTGTTGAGATAATGTATCCTATCTATCGAATTAGCTCCCTGATCTCTTGGACCAACCATGCAGCCCTCCAGCTTTGGCTGATTCTTTCCCACTTCATTCCTTGTTGTAGCTTCTTCACCATTTCTATCACCATTTTCGAGTCTCCTTCTACCTGTAGTATTTGGAATCACTCTCTTATCGCAATTTCCAGTACCCTTTTTAGAGCATGAAGCTTTGCTTCATTGTTGCTCGCATAGCCATAGTCCATAGCGTAAACTATGAGTGTTTTCCCCTTGTCATCTTTGAATAATTCACCTATCCCCACCATCCTAGGGTTCCCTTTTGTAGTTCCATCGAAATTAAGTTTAATAAATTCTTTGTAAGGCCATTTATAACAATTTGCTAACTCTCCATTCGGGGTATGATGCTTCCACGAGGATGTGTTTAGCATACTAGGTTTCAATTTCAGGCCTTTCATTATTCTTTCTTCTTGTGGATTTCTTTTCCAATCCTCCTCATACCATTTCTCTACAAGTATTGTCTCTCTTATGTTCTGGATTATCTGATTCCATTTTTCTACTTCAATTCTTTTTTTTCTTTGAAGATCAAATTATTTCTTTCCTTCTATATTTCCCACAAGATGAACCCTAACGATATTATCCAAGCTCGTCAGGATTGTGTTTTGGTAAGGCTTTTTCCGCCAATTATCTATTGTTGTCTTCATGTTGTTTGGATTCCTATCACTAACTTCGAAGAGTTGATTATGTTTTTTCCACATGTTATCACTATATCTACAAGTATTGGTCATGTGCTCCATTATTTCTACTTGTTCTCTACACAAGTTACATATCGAGGATCCTTGCAGCCCTTTTTTTGCAATTGATCCCATGTACGTGTGCGCCCATGGTGAAGGATCCACATGAAGAAGGTGACCTTCGGCCATGTATTTTCTTGCCATATACTTTCCCAGATATTTGTCTCTTGATGCCTGATATGTTCTACTTGTAGTTGATAACCCTCTTTAATTGTGAACATCCCTTTAGTCTTGTAACCCCATCTTAGTATGTCTGGCCCTTCTGCTTTTGTGATTTTTCGAGTTGCTATTTCATTCTCATATAACTTCCACTTGGGTGTTTCTAGAGCATCTGGGCAGTCCTATTTTTGTTTCCACTTTCTCCAGTATTCTCTAGGTTCTATGCTCCAAAAATTTTTAACTGTTTTCCCCATGGATGTTGGTATATTGGTAGAATTCTTCAAGCTCAGGCTTACTGATTAGTTTTTCTCTCTATTTCCATGCTTCTTCCCAGAAATTGGCGTTGTTACCTCATCTGATTTCCCAGAAACTATGGTTGCTGATCAAATTTCTGTTATCTGAGGCTACGTTCCATATTGTTGATCCTTTCTTGTTGCCTTGGAGTCTCAACTTTCTTTCTGTTGATCTAGGCATGTCATACTTCCTCTCCCATAATTGTTTCCATAGGTCTACCCCTCCCTGGATCCATCTCCACCATAACTTTGCTCCCATGACCTGATTGAGTATATAAGGATCTCAAAGTCCTAGTCCTCCTTCTTTTAGGGGTTCACTAAGCTAGTTCCATGATAGAAGAGCCCATTTTTTTTTTCCCGTTCTAGGCGCTTGCCATAAAAACTTTTTGAATATGTCTATCATCTTTTGGCATACTGTTTTTGGAGTCGCTTGATTGGTTAGTTGGTAAATCAGGATAGATTGTAGTACTGATCTCAGTAATATTACATGACTTGGCATATTCAATGCCTTGAATGTCCAGTTTTGCATCTTTCCTTGGATTTTTCCCAATAGGGGTTTCTAGTTTGCCACTCTGTTTTGTTGATCATTTAGCTAAACTCCTAGGTATTTCTAGGGGAAATTTCCTATTCTGAATCCCATTACTCTTGCTAAGAAAGCTTGTGAGGGTGCTATTGTGTTGAAGAAAAATATATCAAACTTCTTTGTGTTTATCTCCATCATTGAAGCACTAGTGAATGTTGAGATTGCAACAAGATGATGGAGCTTAGTGAAAAGAGTCGCCTTCACTAAGTGGGCCCGCGGGAAAATTATGGCGCAAAGTCTATTTTTAGACAACAACGGTGACACTGCCAAGTCTAATTATAGAGCAGTCAAATATTATTAGCTTATAATAATATTTAGACTATAAACTTTATCTTATTCTCTTGGAGCACTTCAGTTTGAGCTACAGATGTGGCACATGCAGCTTTCAGAAGGAAATATGTTTTCTTTGTGGGTCAGTTGAGTTGTTGCATGCATGACTTCAGTTAGAACTCAATCAGTTGAGTTTGGTGGAGTTGATTGTGGAGTTGATGGGGTTGTGTTCAGTTTGACTTGGTTAAACTAGTTGTAATTAGTCTAACTGCAAATAGACTAATGATGAGTTGTTAAACTAATTATTAACTCATAATGCAACTAAAGAATACATCAGTTAACTCAGTTTCATGTCAGTGCATGTTCAGTTCAGCAAGGACGGGTGTTAGAGGATCAAATTGCTATCAATTGTGACTACAGTTGTGCATGAGGATTTGCACAATCAATGAGATTGAGTTATGCCAATGAGAATTGGCCAATACCAAGTGATTATAGCCTCTGCTCACGTGATTCCCAATGCGAGTAATTCTTTTGAGGTAAATACGAGTTTGGTTCAACCATTCTCATCCATTCTTGTGCGGGTATTGAGAAGTGGAGGCAGGCAAGCAGTGGGGAATAGATTTGGAGATCAGATTTGAGCTGTATTGTGTGTAACAGGTGGAGATAGTGCTGGATACTTGTGAGAAGTATTGACTATTGGAATGTTACATGTTCTCAATCATTAATATATAGATAGTGTGGGGTTTTCAGCTGTAAGCTTTCCCCGAGTTACATACTGTGTTAATGTGTGCATGCTCTTGATGTTTTACTGTTATTGATGATCAACGTAGAGGAGCTTATGTATTGTGTATGTATTCCGCAATAGTACATGATCAGGATAATGTCCATTGAATATGTGTTTTATTATTCAAAATTTCTACACACATAACCAAACTATCGAATCCTGAAGTGACACTTGTCACAACCTCATTGGGAAAAAACTAAAGAAGATTCCCATCATGCTGACTGTACTGCCATGTCATCATTCTGTCACGTTCTGCAACTTTTTTAGTTGTTTAAAAAAATGAACAACAGGCCTTTTCTCTTTCATCTGGATTTGGTTTTCAGTGAAATGAATTGAGTAGCGATCAACTTGACGAGACGAACATAATCATATATGTTTTGAGCCAATCTAAGAACTTTTAATTTTGAGCTAAATACTGAGCACCTAATCATTCCTCCCCACTATAAGCCTTTTGGACCCCAAAATATCACTATTATCTGACAAGTAGATGAGGGTACAACCCCCTCACCTTTCCAAGCTCAATCCAATTGGCTATGGACGAATTTGTCTCCTTGAGCTCCTCACTAAGAAAATCAACATTCACTTGCCTTCAGGACCTTGTTCTTGTGTCACAGATGACGTCTTGTGGAAACTAATTAAGAAATTCTCTAGGAATGCATTCAGAATGTGAAATCTAAACATTCTCTCCTTATTCAATAACTTGAAGCCTCTTTTTGCAAAATTGGCACCAACTTGCACTGTCAACTTGAAACTTGTGATTGACATAATACTTGTACTTATCTTTTCCCTTTTCAAGTTGTTCTTGCACTGTTTGTTGCACCATTTTTAGTCGTTCATAGAAACTCATGGTTTTGTCCATGTTGCCATCAAAAGCAACATCCTTCTTAGGAAGCTGACATAACAAGATATAATGTAAATGGACGATAAATTTCCTTATGTGGTTTACATCACTCAAGCTTGATTGTACATCTTGAAATTATGAAATTTTCTGAACATAACTTTCATGTAAAACATAATGATGATTGAATACATTAGTTACATAACCAATAGACCTAAAAGGCATAACAATTAACTTGTTTCTTATACCTCTTTTGTACCTTCGAACCAAGTGAAAAGTTTGACAAGTATCCATCCAATGAAAGTGCATGGATCATTGTAACTTAATATTTACATAATTGAAATCTTATGAATGAAATAAGATGATGAAGTTTCTTGCAGAAACCTAAAACTCAAATGAACCTTTCAAGTTTGAAAGAGCATAAAAAAGAATTGAACTATGTTGAAGGTGTTGGAGTTGCCAACATGTCAAGGGGATCTCCCTGGTAAGAAGTCCTAATTACACCTCAGACCATTTCTCGTAGGAGTCCCAATAGTGGGTCGTAAGGTAATGCCTTGACTGTGATGTCACACTGAGGCAAGTAAGATAAATCTGTCAGTAACAAGGGTGTCACTGTTGCAGTGAGTCAAGAGAGGTGAATGAGAGGTTCTAACACAAGTGCGTTGGGATGAGTGTGCCACTTGAAAACCTATATCAGTACTCAGCTAGGAAGGGAACACACGTGCGAAGATGCATCACAAGTTGGAAAGAAGATCAGTCAACAATCCAGGGTGATGGTTAAACTGACAACACATCTACAACAAGATTCATATAATTGAATATGAAACAATTCACATACAAATACATAAGTTAAACAACATACATTATTAAAGCAACCAGAGCAGTGCAACTACAATAACAACATATGCATGAAAATGTGTTGGCTCTTATTATATAAAGAAGTGTAAGTTCCAATCATACAATACATCCATGTAAACCTACTAGCCCCAAAAGTGAAACTTTATAGCCACATATGCTTTCTCCTTCAAAGAGATGTACTAGCTCTGTGCAGTGGAGAAGCCAAGGCATGTTACAATACTATCCAAGCCTTCTTCAAGATAGTCTTAAAAGAAGCTTGGCTGAACAAATCCTATAAAATGAGTTATGCAGAACTATTTATAGCAAAGGGTGGGGTGGCCCTTGACATTCCCCTTTGTGATTGTTCAACTACCCTAGCTAACAATCTTGCCAAGATGTGATAGGCTACTTCCTGGATGACAAGTACATCCAAGGAAAACTTTGGCAAAACATGCGAAGGCTCCTCCACACTGAACATTCAGATGAAAGTGCTGGATGGCGAGGCATACCAATCTGGAATGCCTATCAATGCCTCCTTTGACATGTAGGGTGGATCTTGTTCGAATATCATTTTGTACAAAGGGATGAAAAAATGGTTGGACAACCGTGTGGTTACTCCTTTAAAGATGC
The DNA here is from genome assembly GCA_000404065.3 of Pinus taeda. Lineage (NCBI taxonomy): Eukaryota > Viridiplantae > Streptophyta > Pinopsida > Pinales > Pinaceae > Pinus > Pinus taeda. The sequence continues at coordinate 7,426 of APFE031112503.1, read as the reverse complement.
ATTTGGAAAGCAACTTGAAATGTGTGCTCACAACAGTCTTCACTAGTGACCACGCCCACTCCAAGCCTGGGAACTCGTGTCGGGCACAGACTGTGTTATGAAACCAACTCACAAAAAGATAGAAAAGTAAGATGAACGCCTTAGAAATAAACCTCTTCGAGGGGGAAACCGTCTTTACATTACACAGATGAACAATTCTTAGATGATTCAAATGACAAAACCTCCTTTCTATATATAGGAGTCTAAGGGGTCACAATATAACCAAGCCGACCTACAATAATAATATAAAGGCACAAAAATAACAATAGAGGGATTCTATGGGGCATAGTAATAACAATATGGGGACAATAGGGCCACAACAATATTAATAAGGGATTCAACTACAATATTAATGGGGGCATCACTAGTATTATAGGGACCTAAGATGCCCCTCTCCTTCAAAAAGGTGTTGTCCTCAATGGTTGAGTAGTTTTGGATGCTTCTGTATAAAATTCTCATCCTCCCATGTGGAATCTTCAGTGGATAAGTTCTTCCACTTGATGAGATACTCTGAAATGGATTGATTTCATAGTTCTCGAGTTCTTGTTTCTATGACTGCTTCCGGTTCCAATATAATTTTTCCTTGCTCATCAAGTTCTGGTAATATTGTTTAAACTAGGAGCTTGTCGCCTATAACCTTATTTAAACATGAAACATGGAAAACTGGGTGCACTCGAGAAGATGCAGGAAGCGCCAATTTGTATGCCATAGTACCAATCTTTTGCAACACCTTGTGTGGACCATAATAATTTGGTGACAATTTTTTATCCTTCTTAGCTTTCTTGAGGGACATTTGTTTATATAGTTGTAGCTGTGGGAATACCCAATCACCTACATCAAAACTTCTTTCACTATGATGTTGATCTGCCTGTTGTTTCATCCTATTCTGCGCCAACATGAGGTTATCCTTTAAGAGTTGGAGAACTTATTGTTGATGCTCGATGTGATGTTCCACTGCTTGAACCTTAGAATTTTTTCTTAAATATGATGTGATGGATGGTGGCTGATATCCATAAAGTGCCATAAATGGGGTCATTTTTGTTGAGGTATGGAAGGAAGTTTTATACCACCATTCAGCCAGAGGCAACCATTTGACCCATTGTGTCTGTTTGTTAGATACAAAGCAATGAAGATATCCTTCCAAGCATTTTTTTACTATCTCTGTTTCCCCATCAGATTGAAGATGATAAGATGAGTTATGAGCTAACTGAATACTAAGACAAGAAAATAATTCTGTCCAAACTTTTCCTGTAGAAATGGGATCTCTATCACTTACAATAATCTTTGGGTTTCCATGTAGCTTTTGAATTGTTTCCATAAATGTCATAGAAACTGTACTGGCTTTAAATGGATGTGATAATGCAGAAAAGTGTGAATACTTGGTTAGTCTGTCAACTACCACCATGGTGACACTCTTTAGACTTGGGTAAACCTATGATAAAATCCATTGAAACCTCCTCCCAACATTGGCTTGAAATGGATAAAGGTTGTAATAGACCTGGTGTCTTAATTGTTTAAGCTTTCTTTTGTTGGCATACCAAACATTCCACCACAAACTTTTGAATGTCCAATTTAAAGCCATCCAAAAAAAATTATTTCTTAACCCTGTGGTAAGTTTTTAAAAATCCCGAGTGCCCTCCTAAGGGAGAAACATGCAATTCTAGAAGAATATTTTGTTTGAGTTGGAAATTCTTATAGAGGTTTAAGCGATCTTTGTACCATAACAAATCATTTTTCCAGCTAAATGTATCAGATGTACTAGAATCTTGTTGTAACTTTCAAATAAGTTCCCACACTTCTTCATCATTTTTCCATTCCTCCCTTGCTTTTTTTATCCAATCTGGTTGGATAATAGAAATGGCGCACAACATTGCTTCCACATCCTCATCCTTTCTTGAGAGTGCATCTACCACAACATTCTGCTTCCCTTTTTTGTATATGATTTCCAAGTCATAACCCAACATCTTTGTGACCCATTTTTGTTGTTCTTTAAAGGATATTCTTTGTTCTAAAAATTATTTAAGGCTATCATGATCCGTTTTTACCTTGAAGTGTCTTCCCATTAGGTAGGGTCGCCATTTCTTAAGTTCATGTAGTATTGCCAACATTTCCTTCTCATAATAGCTTTGTGTAAATACTTTCCCTTGATTGGACGACTTTCAAAATCTTTCATCTTGCATTAAAATAGCACCAATTCCATTTCTGGAAGCATTACAATCCACAATAAAGGTTTTTGTGAAGTTTGGTGTAGCTAAGGCCAGTGCTTGGCACATTGCCTCTTTAAGATCTTCGAAGGTCTTTGTTGCTTTTGGGGTCCATGGAAATGCATCTTTCTTCAATAATGTTGTTAAAGGTGTTGTTATTTTCCCATAATTATTAACAAACTTGCGATAATACCTTGTCAACCCAAGAAATCGTCGCGAATGCTTTATGGATGTGGGGATTTCCCATTCCTTAATGGATTTAATTTTGCTAGTGTCTACCTTAACTCCTTCATGAGATACAATATGACCCAGATATTCCACCTCTTG
>APFE031112501.1:0-79650 GCA_000404065.3 Pinus taeda | reverse complement strand
CAGCTTCTTCATCCCCCTCTTCAGTTTGGCCCTTCCGTTTCCTACTCTCCAGCACCATAATAACCATAAAAGGGACCAGGAAGAGGAAAATGCCCAGAAATATAGTCAGGTCCATGGTGTTTGATGTTTGTAGGGTTTTCAATCAACAATCTGCAAATTAATTTAATTTATTGGGATTAATTAACTTAATTTATTAATTTAATTGAAATTCATAATTTTAATACTCAATATACTAAATTAAATTCCCTAAATTACTACCTAACTAAATTAAACTAGCTAGATTAGCTAAATTATTAAGTTACTTACCTCTGCAGGCTTGCTCCTCGCTCCTCGCTCTTCAGCAATTGCTCCTTGCTCCAAACTCTTGCTCTTCAAGCTCCTCAACTTCTTCAAACATTCATAATGAAATGTTTTTATGCCCAATGGGCTTTTAAAACAATTTTTTTTTTATAAAATTTTAGTTTATTTTCGGGTCCGCGGAATTTTTTTCCGCTGACCCGCTCCCGGCCAGCTTAAAATCGCTCCCGGAGCGATTTTTTAAAGGTCGGGAGCGATCGCTCCCCGATTGCTCCCAGGATTTAAAAAGCGCTCCGGGAGCGACGGAGCGACCACTCCCTAGGTCGCTCCTGAAATCGGCAGGGAGCGAAATTTTTTTGGGCGGGAGCGCGCTCCCGAAAATCGCTCCCGTCCGAGAGCGATTTAGGGAGCGCGCTCCCAAGCCGCTCCCGCCCGGAGCGCGCTTCAGGAGCGGGTTCGATGGGGTGGGGGGGGTGCTCCCCCGCAACTATGATCCATCTTATGTAGGTTCCATCCTTGTGAAGCGGCAAGGGCTATGATCGAGAAGATAGTGGTGTATAGGGCAACAGGTGCAAATGTCTCATCACAATCTACACCTTCCTTTTGAGAGAAGCAAGCCTCGAGCAACAAAGCAAGCCTTATACGTTTTAGCACTCCCATCAACTTCATGCTTGATTTTGTAAACCCACTTCGAGGTGACAATTGTTTTGTCCTGGGGTCTGGGGACCACATCTTAGGCATCATTCTTCATGATGGACTCATATTCCTCATTCATAACAGCCTTCCATAGTTGATGCTTCACGGGTTCTTCAAACGATGAAGGCTGACTTAGAATGATGGTGCTCATAATGGTCAAGTATCCCTGATACCTGGTCAGCTTCTTACTTTCACGGAAAGCCCCTCTGGGTGCAATATGTCTCTCGACATCTTTAAGAGTCCCCCTTAGCCATGAGGACCTCTTCCTAGAAGAGGAAGGCTCTTGCAGAGGGGAATCAATAGGATCCATATGTTCTTCTATATCGGGCATCGTCTCATCTTTCTTCTCATCCGGCTTCCTGGTGTCAGTGTCTATCTTTCCTTAAAATAGGAAGATTGTCAACCTTGCTAAAAGCCATATCTTCGTCAAAGGTGACATCATGACTTATCTCAACTTCCCTTTGACCAGCTACATAGATTCTATAGCCCTTAGAATTTTCGCTATAGCCCACAAAGATTCCCTTCTTTCCAAATGCACCCAAAAATTCAAAAATCAGAGACATCAGGTTTCTTACTAGTGAACATTTCTTTGGGAGTCTTGGAATCCAATGCTTGATGAGGGCATCGGTTTTGAACATACACGGCGGTGTTCGCAACTTCGGCCCATAGAAACTTCGGAAGCCTTTGATCATGGAGCATGGCACGAACAACTTCTACAACCGTATGATTCGTCCTTTTCGCCACACCATTCTTCTCAAGAGTGTATGGTGTTGTGGTCTCCCTCTTAATGCCATCTTCTTTGCAAAAGTCATGGAACTCATTGGATTCATACTCGGTCCCATTATCAGTCCTTAAGATCTTGATCCTCTTATCCGTTTGATTCTCGATCAAGGATTTGAAGTAACGAAACCAGGGGAACACTTCATCTTTCTTTTTCAAGAAGTATATCTAAGTCTTGCGAGAATAATCATCTATAAAAGTGAGATAATATAGATATCTTCCCAGAGAGTTCACGGGATCATACCAGATATGTCGGAGTGAACCAACTGCAAAATGTCAGAGGTCTTGCTATGGCTAGAGGGTAATGGTCCCCTTTTGAGCTTTTCTTTGGCACATCCCGGACATACACCTTCATGCTCTATTTTGAACTCGGGCATCCCTGTCACCATTTGTCTCACATCGGGTAGAGCCTTATAATGAAGGTGGGCAAACCTCCAGTGCCATAGTTCAGACTGAAGACACATGTCACAAGACATGACTCCCAATGGACTTCCTCCAACTTGATATAAAGAGTCAAATTGAAACCCAAGAGTGAAAGCATCTTTAAAATTCTTTTTCCACACACGTACCTTGCCATCGATGAAGGCCACCTTGTAGCCTTTGTCTTCTATTATGGAAATGGACACTAGGTTCTTCTTGAGATTAGGTACATATAGGACTTCTTGCAAATGCATTGTGTTACCCTGATTTAATTGAAGAATAATCTCCAAGTTTGTCTCCTTCTTTGTTAGATTAGAGAGAGCTTCCTTGTAACCAGTGAAGTGCCTTGAGGCACCACTATCTATCAGCCAATTTCCCAACGAGTCCGGAGGAGAGGTAGTGCAGAGGGTTGATATCAGATAATACTCATCTTGCTTATTGTTAACAACATTTTAGTCATATTTGGAGTTCCTTGCTTTCTTGGAGGGTTGACCACTTCCTTGATTTCCCGCATTCCTCTTTCCTTTGCTATTGAACCTGCCATTCCTTTGATTGTGGTTGGAGTTGCCCCGGGAGTGATTTTGATCATCATCATGTGATGTGTCATTTCTATTTGGACACTCCCTCACATAGTGGCCAAATTTATTGCAAACGAAGCATCTTCCCTTCCTTCCACCCTTCGATCCGGTCTTTCTTTTGAAGTGACCTTTAGACCCATAATTATTTCTCCTTTTGGCATGAGAGTAGAAAGAAGTGGGATTGCCTTTGCTTGAAGGCATTTCTTGCTCCACCATCCTTGTCTCTTCTTGAATGCATCTCGCCATCAATTCTTCAAATCCCAGAATTTGATCATTGTTGAGAAGAGTGGTTCTAAATACATACCATTCAGATGGGAGGCCTCCAAGGGTAGTGATAGTTAGTTCCCTGACAGAAATGACTTCTCCAATCGATAGGAGATCATTCTTGATCTCAATGATCCTTGAGAAGTAGGATTGAATATCCTCGTCCTTGCCCTTCTTAATATCCTTCAGCTCATTTTTGAGGAACAAAACTTGCTTTGCATCACCAACATTAAACAAGCTTACTCGTCTATCGTAGATCTCCTTGGAGGTGTTCAACTTGGAAATGTAGGCCACCAAACGCTTGTCAATTGAGTCCTAGATGATCTTCTTTGCTTTGACTTAACCCTTAGTGTACTTGTTCCTTATAGCTTTCGATGCATTTGATGGAGGCTCCGTAATTCTACGACTCACATAGTCCAACACTTCCTGCTCTTCCAATGTCAGATCAAGAGACATCTTCCATCCGTGATAGTCAGACTTCTCGCGGAGCTTGTCTTCGGCGGGGAAGTGTGATGAGGAACTTGAAGCCTTTTAAATTTTTTACATTGCTTTTGGAGATTTCCCTTGCTCTTGCTTGGGCTTTTTTTTCACCTCAGCTCTGATACCATGGTAAATTATGGTATGTTCTATGCTTAAGAGCAATTTACTTCAAATCTTCTTATTAGCCCAATATCAATTTCCAGTATTGCAATCACATCGACATGATAGTAAAATGTAGATAGAACATAAATGTAAACAACGGAAGACAAGCCAAGACAAGAGTCACAAGATGTGGCACCAGCAAAGGACAAACCCCAATGCGGGGAAACCCTTTGATCAATTCTTTTATATTCTTCAATAATTCATTAGAGAGAGAGAGATTGTACAATATCACAAATCTGCGATTTACAACAGCATCAATACAATGTTTGATTAGCAAGGTCAAGGCTGATCAAACAACTCCCAAAAGACCTTAAATCAACATAGGAGAACCTGGCCTCCAACAACAATAGATAGTAGCCCAAAACAGTCAACGCAAAGAGGTCAAAGAATAGTTAATGCTACAACAATACTGCAGTCAACCCTAACCAATCAACGATGTCCCAAACATGTGTTCCAACAGGTCAATGCTAGGTTGTCTAGCAATGCAACTAGCCTAGGAGAGGTTGCCCAAGCCAATAACGCAGTCAACTTCCTATTCGTTGGTCAAACACATGCATAATATAGCCCTGCAGCTCCACATTCAACCCTAGGTCAACGTTGCCCCGAAACTGGCATGTGTTCTTCCTTCTCCCACGTGTGAGTGTCTTCCCCCTCCTACGCATACCCAAGAGACTAGGAGAGAGAGGAATGAGATGGTGAGATGAATCTGCTAATGCGTTAAGGTCTCCTCCTCTTATATGCCATGTTGAGAATAAGTTGGGGGTGTAAAACACTATTATGCTTGCTAGCTGACCTTGACAAATTGTTAAGAAATACAAATAAATTCATATTTCCATCAATAAATATCGGAATTGGATGATCTTTAGATGAATCCTACACCTCTCGATGAGATGAATTTAAGAAAAATATCCACTGCCATAAATCAGATGACCCACATGGAGTTTGGCCCTAGTTGCCTCTCCAACTAACCCTCAAGCCTCCTCTTATACTTTTCTTGTTGGTCCTTCAACGACCGAGATTAAGTCTCTAATCAATGACTAAGATTATATTTGGGTTGATTCATGACCTTTGGAACCTTCTAACCCAGTTTTATATTAATACCCATTAATATTTTATTTTTTCTAAGTCGAACTCCAATAAAAATATTAATTATTTTAATATCTCTCAACCTGGGTACAATCTGTCCAAACTATTTCTGGGTCTTGGAGATATCATGTGCTTTAGCCTCTCCACCAATTTTCATGGCTAGAGTACATTCGATGCTACCCCAAATCAACAACATGTAGTGGAACATTAAGTTTATTCCATCGTGCACACACATATTTGTGAATATGATCATACAAGATGAGATCGTTTGGCTAAACAATATTTCTTATTTGCCCCAACATGTTATTCATCTACTGATACACCTCCGCAATCACCGGTGTATTAATATCTGCAAAACAAATCATGTTATAAATGGGTTTGGTGTATTGCAAAACATCCCTCACATCTGTCCAAAATAGACCATCAAGAGCGGTGTCCTCCACCTCTTCAAAACCGCCACTATTAGTTGCGGTTACAACCCTGTCCTTTAATACCTGCCAATGTGGAGTTGATATCATGCTAGCCAATGACTCTCTTGTCTTCAAAAAATGCTTGAAGGTGAGGAGATAGCTAGTAAATCTAGTCTTCCCAAGCTTTAGTAGCTCCAACCATGAGTGACTATGGAAAAACTGATTGGTAATAAATTTTATCATTCTCTTGCCTCCCTTGTACAATTCACCAATCCATCTGTATTGAGGTTCCTTGATTTTAATAATGTTATGTATCAAAAGGTTCATTGTGTGAACCAAACAACCAGACGAAAATATGTCGGGGTATTTATCCTCAATGATTATTGTCGTTGCCTTACAATTAGAAGCATTATCAGTGATGACTTGGATGGCATTGTATGGACCAATACTTTCAATTGTTTGAATTAATGATTGTGCAATGTTGATGTCAGTGTTGAACTTTTCTGAGTAATCATGTGATGAAAGGAAGACTGCACCAATAACAAACACACCAATTTTTTTTTATAAATGACATGCTTTTTACATTTGTCCAACCATTAGATACAATAGTTACCCCATACTCATTCCAAGCATTTGTGAATCTACCCAAAGCATTTGTTATTTTGACCTTTTCACGATCAAGTCCTGTGATTCTAGCTTTGTCATACTCAGGGCTCTTGTATATTTTAGGGGCATCATTGATGGTGGAAACTATTTCATGCCGATAAGGTGATCGAAGAACATTGAATGGTATCGCACATGCATAGAGAAACTGAAATTTTTTACATCCACATCATCTTTACACCATTGATCAATAAACTCTGATATTGTTCTACACCTTAAAGGGATGTCTGTGCTTTTACATCCATATCCACTATCATGAGTAGATGTTGATGGAGTTCTTATTTTGTGATTGTGGGCTAGTGGTGTCATATTCAGAGTCAGTGTTTGATCTTTTAGATTTGTATTGGGCTTTCTTCACTTCTTTTATGTATTTGGCTCTTTGTTTTGTTAACACATTTCCATAGGTTTTGATTCCTATTTGCGTAGTTCCATCTCATGCCATTTTCCCATAGAGATGCTTTCCTGCATGGGCATATGAACCTATGTAAGTGATTTTGCAATGGGGGCATGTAAATTTAGTGGTTCCACGCCTTTCCTTTTGGAAATCCTAGTAACATATTTCCACAAGGGTGTTTGGTCTTCCTTGAACAATGTAAACTTTGAAAGAGAACTGTAAATTCATAACGAGAACTCTAGCACAAAAAACCCAAAAAACGATGAAAAAGAACACGAAAACAAAAAGTGTTGATGATGGAATAATTTTTTTGTTTCTAGGGTAATTTTTCAACATTGTTTAAAAATGAAATATAGTTACCGATCAAACGAGAAGGTGAACGGGTACCCATTTTTTTGACGTAGCAAAAAATCATCCGATTTTGAAAAGTGGTGATGTTAGAATAAACTTTTTTTTTAGCATATTTTTGGCACTTTAACTTTTTTCATGTATCAAGTATGAACATTTTTTTCTATATTACTAATTTTCATGCTGATTTTGAAAAGTGTTAATGTAGCATCAACCATTTTTTTAGAAGGTTGATTTTTGACACTTTATTTTTTTTATGTAGCAAGTATGAACACCTTTTTTTTAATGTTAGTGATTTTCATCTTGATTTTGAAAAGGGTTGATGCGGGTTGATGAAGCATCAACCCTTTTCTTTTTATACTTTAAATTTTGTAATGTATTAAATGTGGATATTATTTTAAATGTTTGTGATTTTCATGTTCGTAATAAAACATAAAAAAATAATAATTTAAAAACATGGTCAAAAATCTCAAAAGAAAAACACCCATAAAAATGTAAAAATGAAACAAAATTCAATTGTAAAAAAAAATTAAACAAAAACAGAGAATAAAAATAAATTAAAATATTAAAAAATAAATTAATAAAAAGAAAAAATATTTCAAAAAAACATAAATTGAAAGAAAAAATAAATATGTATAAAAAAGGAAAAAATACATCCATAACTATTTTTTAAGTTAAAAAATAAAATTACAAAAACAATAACACATAATTAAAAAAAATAATAATTGAAAAAAAACATAAACCTTATAAAAAAATAAAAAATACAAAAATTTAAATTAGAAACAAAAAAAAAACTTTCTTTCTATTATTTTTGTGTTTTTCATTGTTTTTTCTTTTTATCAATATTAAAAAAAAATTATCTTTTTGTATTTATGTTTTTTTTTGTTTTTTTTATTGTTTTTATTTTTTTTTCCAATATTTGAATTTTTGTTTTTTGTTGTTGTATTTTTAATTTTTATTTCTTTATACATTTATTTTTTTATTTTGGTGTTTATTTTCAATTTTTTTTTTCTAACAACTCGATCCCACTATGGGCAATTTGATAGTTGATTTTAAAATTTTCTTTTTAATGAATCGACTCTGTCTCCACAATATATCAATCTAATGGTTGGCCTTTAAGTTTTCATTTCAACAAGTCAAGTTCACCTACACTGTGTGTCAATTTGATGATTGATTTATAATTTTTTTTTGTTGCAATGTATTGAGTTGTTTAAGGCTAACATTTTAAAATCGCTATATATTTTGCATTTTAAAAATAAATTACTCGAGTGTTCATTTTTTAAAAAAAATTTATCATAAAATTTTTTCATAATGTTATGATTGAAATATTTTGAAAACTTGAGTTTTTTTTGTAGTCATAATCTTTGGTTTTAATTGCATGGCTAAAAGATTAACAAGATTTTAAGTTCTTCTAAGTATATTTTATCTTTAATGCTATGGTCGAAAACAATTACAATTTCAAGGCTTTTTATTTTTAACAACATGGATGGAAATAGTAAAAAAATTTATCTTTAACATCATGCTTGAGAATTGTTGGAATTTTACAGTTTTTCAAAGTCCGAATATTTTCTCTTTAACTCCATTACTAAAAAATGTCAAAATTGTAACCAGATTTTTTTTTGTTTCTCTTTAACTCCATTGCTAAAAAATGTCAAAATTGTAACCAGATTGTTTTTTTGTTATTGCAGAATAAACATATTTTTTAAGGGTGTTTTTTTACCCATTTAACAAAAAAGTTGTTTTTTACTTCCATTTAAAAAAATGTTGAATTTACCCTAAAAAAACATCCTTCTAGAATAAATAATTTTCATTTTTTTGTTGTTTTTTCATGCTTTTGGGCTCGACTACGTGTTTTGAAGTAATAGTTCCTGTTTCATCTGTAACTGTAACTATGTTATGAGAGTAAAACCAATAAAAACCATTATTTGTGTGAAAATCACCTTGAAAAAAAACGTGTTAGTGTTGGAATAACACTATTTTTTTAGGCAAATTCTCGACATTTTTTAACAATGCCATTAAGGATAAAATATCATGGCTCATAAAGACCTTAAACATGTCTACTTCTAAGAAGTAAAAGAGCAATGCGGGTGCTAGAATTCACTCCACTTGTGACTAATAGAGAACCAGGAAGAAAACATTTTATCAATTGGGAACTTGAAACGGTGGAGAAGAAGGCGGTGGAAGGATCAGTGTTATAAGAAGAGGGGAGTTGAGAATCAAGGGGGGAGTTTTTTCTGAGTTTTACAAAGACAGAGTAGGAATTTCTAGCAGAGTCATAGACAAAGAGAGATTGAGCTTGATTGTTCTTGGAGTTTTGGGCGTCCCTTGATGGGATGGTGGCCAATCACTGGTACAGGGTGATAAATGAGGTGATCTAATTTTGAGACTGGTTTTATTTGGTACCTAACTCTCTACTGAGGGAGAAGATTCTACAGGTCGCCCATGACTCACCACTAACAGGGCACCAAGGGTCATTAGAGAGTGTTTTGCATGGAGGGGCCTCAAGGATGATTTTCTGAGTCATATCAAGGAGTGTGACACATGCCAGCAGAACAAGGGTGAATAGTCACACCCTACAGGCCTTTTGCAGCTGCTTCCAATTCTTGAGGGGAAATGGGAAAGCATATCGATGGAATTCATTACCGGGTTGCCTACAGTGTAGGGCAAGGACTGCATTTACCTGGTGGTGGATCGCTTGATGAACTTTGCTAATTTCTTCACCATCTCAGCGCGGTACTCGGCCTCACAGGTGGCCGAATTGTTCTTGAGGGAGGTGTTTTGACTACATGGTCTCCTAAATACCATTGTCAGTGACTGGGATTGCTGGTTCATGGGTGGATTCTGGCAGGAGCTATTTCGGTTGGTGGGCACTGAACTCACTCTAAGTACTAGCTATCACCCTCAGACGGACGGGCAAACGAAGATAATTAACAAGTGGCTGGAGAGCTACTTCCGTAACTATGTGACAGGTCAGTAGTGAGCATGGATATAGTGGCTGCTCTTAGTTGAATATTGCTACAACGCGACATACCACATGTCCATAAGTATGTCTCCATTCCGAGCTTTGTATGGTTACGATGCATTGTATTTTGTTGTTATGTTTGGAGACAGTGGGGCCCCAAGGACCAAGGATTAGATATAGAAGAGCCAAGACATTTTGAGGGCTCTTAAAGAAAACATGCGGATGACCCAAAACCAACAGAAGCTTTATGTAGACCGGGTCAGATTTGAGAGGCAATTCGAAGTAGGGGACATGGTCTTCTTGAGGCTTCAAATGTATCGACAGTGTTGATTTTGGGTAGCATAGGATGTGATCTAGCCACGAAAATTGGTGGAGACACTAAGGAACATGAGATCTCCAATACCCAGAAATGGTTTGGGCAGATTCTAAATAGTTTGGGAGATATTAAAATAATTAATATTTTTAATGGAGTCCCTAAGTCTAAACTTAAGGAAAATAAAATTTTAATGTGAATTAATATAAAACTATGTTAGAATGGTCCAAAAGTCATGGATCAATCCAGATATAATCTTAGATGTTGATTAGGGACTTAATCTCGGTCGTTGAATTGTCAATGAGAAAAGTATAAGAGGATGCTTGAGGGTCACTTGGAGAACACATCAAGTTGATCAAGATTTCGATTTTTTGGGCCAAGCTTTCCTGAGGAAGTCGAAAGAGTGATTAGAGTTGTAATTGAAGGGCAGTGAATACAGAAGCAGAGAGGTAGAGATAGTACCAGGAGGATCAACGCAAAAACTGGGAGAAAGGGACGCAGAGCGAGCCAGAGGCTCACGCAGAGCCAGCCAGTGCTCACGCAGAGGCATCTAGGAGCTGCGTAGTGCCTCAGAGAGCTAGCGTGGGTGACATAGAGGCTCTAAGGGCTGACGCAATGGCTCCAGAAGCTGACACAGGGCAAGACAGGGTGATGTTGGGCCAGAAAAGGCTGATGCTGGGGTTTTTGTGGTGCAGGTTAGAGCTAGGATCTGTCGGAGTGTTTATCCAAGGTTTCAGCCGGAATATCTGCTTCCAAGTAGAGAGGTACTACTGCTGAGATTATTCTCTGTTGGATGAGCAGGTTTTGGCAAACAGATTCTATTCAGAAACTACATAATAATAAAACCCTCAGATAGCTGCACCTGTTTTCCTGCATTGGGTTTTTTCGGGAACATTGGTCCAAAAACAATGGTGCCACTTGTGTGCTTGTTTTGTTTCCTTCAGTTTATGATCTGTAATGTGTTGAGCATGTACTTGTATTTATTTTCAGTCTTTACATGGTAAATAACTTGTTAATTAATCAAAACAAGTAGGCAGAAATAAATCAGAAAAGTACATGAAGGGTTTCTAACAGTTAGACTTAGAAATTCCAACATGGTATCAGAGGGTGGTTGCAGATCACAAAAGAACTAAGAACATTAGCTGAGCAGAGTAACAACAACATAAAACAACTATCCCGAGTGACAGAAGTTGATTCTAGCAGAGAAGTAGCAAGGAAGGGGTGACGCAGTGCTTGCGTCATCAAGTTTGAGCCGGGAAGAGGATCAATTCAATGGTAGACTAGTTATCTTTCTCAATCAGGAAGGATTGACGCCCATAGCTAGGAGGTGCAGATTTGTTGGTGTCGAGATTGCGCAGAGCCTAGAAGCTCTAACCTTAAGTTTGTTACGGTTTAGGAGGCTGTGGGTAAGTTGCAAAGTGAAGTTGGTGGGGTACTGTAGTCAGAACAGTACCTAACAGGGAAAGACCAAGGAGGAGGGAGTTGCTGTCGAGGATTTCTAGCTAAGAAATCTGGATTAGTGGTGCAACTGCACTAAGGATTGGAGTGGGGGCATCTCGACATTGGCAGAGGGGTTTCCAGGAGTGAATCGAGGCTCAGAGGGAGTCACATCGAGAACTTCCAAAAGGGAAGTAGAGGAGCAGCGAGATGGCAGTGAGCGGGGTAAGGGACCAGGACAGACTGGATGGAGCATCAAGGGAAAGACCAAGGAGGAGGGAGTTGCTGTCGAGGATTTCTAGCTAAGAAATCTGGATTAGTGGTGCAACTGCACTAAGGATTGGAGTGGGGGCATCTCGACATTGGCAGAGGGGTTTTCAGGAGTGAATCGAGGCTCAGAGGGAGTCACATCGAGAACTTCCAAAAGGGAAGTAGAGGAGCAGCGAGATGGCAGTGAGCGGGGTAAGGGACCAGGACAGACTGGATGGAGCATCAAACTTCATAGTTTGGAAGGCTAGAATCTTGTCCATTCTAGACAGGAATCATGTCAAGCACTTCGCCTTGAAGACAATAAGGATCCCAATTGACCAGCTGAGAACGACAAGTACGAGGAGGAAATGGCGAGGACTAAGAGCATGATACTTAATGGGATCAAGGACCATGTAGTACCACATATTGCCGAAAAGGACACGACAAATGAGATGTGGGAGGCGCTAAAGAATTTGTACCAGCATACTTCTGTGTAGAGAAGGATGCTACTAGAAAATCAGCTACAGTCATACCAGATGCAGAAGGGAGAATAGATCGATACCTTCCTCATTCGGTTGAAGGAGATTCGGGATCAACTGACTTCCATAGGAGCCACGCCGGATCAAGAATTGATGGTGAGAATAGCCCTGAACCCAGTCTTAGAAGACTGGGAGGTGTTTGTCCAGAGCATATTGGGCAGGGAAACCCTTCCAAATTGGGAGGAAATGTGGATGACTCTTCGCCAAGAAGAGATCCGAAGGCTGCAAGGCAAGAAGTAGCAGCAAGGGGATCAGAATCAAGGAGGAAGAGGTGGATGCTTCCCTAGCATCTGAGTGAAAGAAGGAGAAACGGAAGAAGGACCTCTCCCAGGTCAAATGCTTCCACTGTGGTGAGCTGGGTCATTATGTGACCCAGTGTCCAAGGAAGAAGAGCAAGGGAGAGGTCTCTGAGACCAAGGCTGCGCCAACAAGGGCAGAGAAGGAAGTGGAGACATACGATGACTGTGCCATGAGTGCACACACACCACTTGAGTGGAAGTGGGGAGACATTGAGCTGTAGTCAGATGGATTACAGGCGATGAGGGTCAGGATCCTCGAGGTACCCAGCCTCTTGGATTAGACCTTGTTACGGGAGCTCCGAAGAGGAGTAGCTGTACTGACGGATGCGGATGGAGCGACAAAGGGAGCTACAGTGCAGGATTCCTAGGACAACGTGAGGCAATAGTGCGAGAAACACGGAATTGTTGCACCAAGTGCAAGATGGCACAGAGAGGTGTGCAATGGTGCAAGATGCATGGAATAGTTGCAGTGGCGCAGAGGTCACAGAGGGAGCACTTGTCAGTGATGGAGGAAGCTTCAACATCGAGAGTGTTTCTAGCCTGACGAAGATGTTAGAGTTGGGAGATCAGTTACTTACTTCTCTGTAACTGAGTTGTAGTGTAGCAGTTAGTAGTGGCAGTGCTATGGGTAGCACGATGCAACATGATGAGAGGAGTTGCAGTGCAGAGGCAGCAGTGGCAGTGGCAGGGCCATGAGTAGCAGCACGGATGCAGAGGGAGCTGCCGTATAGATGTAGCAGTTGCAGTGGCAGTGGCAAGCCCTGGACAACAATACAGGATACAACAGTGCAAAGGATGTTGGGCAGGGAGGCTTAGCATCAACACAGGGACCGAAGCCAGATGACCAGGGTGATACTCAGTGAGGAGTATTACTAGAACACGGTCCTTGCTAAGAGAGAGTGTTGATTTGGGGTAGCATCGGATGTGCTCTAGCCACAAAAATTGGTGGAGAGGATAAGGCACATGAGATCTCCAATACCCATAAATGGTTTGGTCAGATTCTAAACAGTGTGGGAGATATTAAAATAATTAATATTTTTAATGGAGTCCCTAAGTCTAAACTTAGGGAAAATAAAATATTAATGTGAATATAAAATTGTGTTAAATTGGTCCGAAACTCATGGATCAAGCTAGATCTAATCTTAGCCGTTGATAAGGGACTTAATCTCGGCCATTGAATTGTCAACGAAAAACGTATAAGAGGAGGCTTGAGGGTCACGTAGAGAACACACGGAGTTGATCAAGATTTCGATTTTTTGGGCAGGGTTGGCTAAGGAAGTCGAAAGAGTGATTAGAGTTGTAGCTGAGGGGCAGTGAATACAGAAGCAGAGAGGTAGAGATAGTACCAGGAGGATCAACACAGAAGTTGGGAGAAAGGGACGCAGAGCCAACCAAGGTTCACGCAGAGCCATCCACGGCTCACGCAGAGGCAGCCAAGAGCTGCATAGAGCCAGCATGGGTGACACAGAGGCTTTAAGGGCTGACGCAGTGGCTCCAGAAGCTGATGTAGGGAAAGGTTGGGTAGACGTTGGGCCAGAAAGGGTGACGTAGTCCCTAGAGGTTAATGTTGGGGTTTTCGTGGGGCAGATTGGAGCTGGGAGCTGTTGGAGTGTTTATGTTGAAGTTTCTAAGTCTACTTAGTTAGAAACCCTCCATGCACTTTGTTTGATTTATTCCTACCTACTTGTTTCGTTACTTAACAAGTTATTTACAATGTAAATACTGAAAATAAACGCTAGTGCATGCTCAACATATTACAGATCAACAACTGAAAGAAACAGAATCAACCACACCATATGACACTATTATTTATGGACCAATGTTCCCGGAAAAACCCAATGTGGGAAAACTAGTGTTGCTATCTGAGGGTTTTTTTATTAAGTAATATCAGAGTAGAATCTAGGTGCCGAAACTCCCCTACCCAATAGAGAATTTCCTTGGCAGTAATACCTCTCAGTTTGAGACAAATCTCTTGGATTAAACCCCGAAGAATCCTTCCTGCAGCTCCTCAGCTCCAATCTGCCCCAGAAACCCTAGCGCCTGCCCTTTCTGAACTGCATCAGCCCCTCTTTGCCCAGTGCTAGCCCTTTGTCCACCTTAGGAGGCCCTGCGTCAACCGTCTGGCCCTCTGCATAAGCAACGATGGCCTCTCTGAGGCTCTGCGTGAGCCTTGGCGGCTACTGCATCACTCTCTCTGGATACTTGCTGCTCTTTCAACACTATCTCTACCTCTCCGTCTCTCTGTACTCAATGCTCCTTAGCTGCAACTCTCGATCACTAATTCTATCTCTCTTAGCAAACCCCGCAGTAGAGAATAGAATGAGTGATCACTCTGGGGTTTTCTCCAAGTGACCCTCAAACCTCCACTTATATTTTTCTCGTTGACATATCAACGGTTGAGATTAAGTCCCTAATCAACGACTAAGATTAGATCTGGCTTGATCCATATTTTTTGGACCATTCTAACACAGTTTCATTTTTTTTCTTTTGAATTGGACTAATTCTATTAATCAAAAATATGGTACAAGAAGATACATTCAAGAGAGACAGAAAACCGGCAAATGGAAATGATAGGACTATCAACCTTGGTACTGGAGAAGAAGTGAAACAAGCAAGAAGCTACAACATATGGCTAGAAGCAAAAAAACACTGACTTCTACCCAGAATGGGTAGAAGCCTCAACACGAAGCTTTTCCCTTTCCTTTTTTTGACTTTGACCCAACCGTCGTGGGGTGAATGAGCAATAACAACTTGAAGATTGGGGTTCTCCACAGGGGAGCCCTCCTTTTCTGAATCAGAGGAGGAGGTCAAATGGACACGTTTATGAGCGGTGGCTGTATCGGAGGACTGCGCCGGACCATCGATGGAAGGGACCACAGAATGAGGGGCTTGATCCATTTCCGCATCGCTACCTTCATCTTCAGAGCTGGAGGAATCAGAAACCACGACTGGAGGTGGCGAGCAAGGAGCCCATCGTTTGGACTTGGGCTTGGAGAGGTTATCCTTATTCTTTTTTGCCGGGCGAGATGGGCAGGTGTTCTGCAAATGCCCTGATTGGTGGCAATGGCGGCAACGGAATGCAGTATTTTCGTAATCCAGTGTCTGGGACCAGGCAAAGTCGTTTATCTTGAGATTGATTTAGTCTGGAAGTCCTTTGCTCAAATCTAACTCCACGCATATTCTGGCATATGAGTAGAGACCTTTGGCTTCCCGCTAGTAATCTCCCATAATGAAATTGCCCAAGGTGTTGCCTATAGCTCTATAGACACGAGTATGACATAAGTGGGCAAGTAAGTTTGGAAGCCTGATCCATACAGGTGTCTTGGTAATGACTGCAGTTGCTGGATCAAAATCTGGGAACTAAGTAGTCAAGAAGAGCCCCGCAGTTCCCATGAACCAAGGGCCTTCTTCTAAGGCCTTTTCATAATGCTTACTATTATCAAATAAAACAATGAAGTAACCTTTTGAACAGAAACTGATCTTACAATGATGAGTCCAGTTTGCATGGATCCATGCATAGAGATCCTGAGATTGCGGCCACAGTCCGTTAAATCTGCAATTGATGGCTCTTTCTGCAAATTCTTGAAGTTGGTTTTAAATACACATTAATATTATATTTTCGCTAAGTTTAGACTTAGGGACTCCATTAAAAATATTAATTATTTTAATATCTCCTGAATTGGTTAGAATCTGCCCAAACCCTTTCTGGGTGTTGGAGATTTAATGTGCCCCAACTTCTCCACCAAATTTCGTGGCTAGAACACATCCAACTCAACACTCTCTCTTAGCGAGGACTGTGCTCTAGCAATACTCCTCACTGAGTATTACTTTGATCATCTAGCATTGGTCCCTGTGCCAATGCTAGGCCTGCTGCCCACCATCCTCTGCATCGTTGTATCCTGTGCTGCTGCCCATGGTTCTGCCACTGTCACTGCTGCATCTGTACGACAGCTCCCTCTGCATCCTTGCTGCTGCTGGTCCTTTCTCTCAGCACTGCTTCCGCACTGCACCTCCTCTTATCATGTTGCATCGTGCTGCCCACTGCTGCACTGCAACTCATTCACTGAGAAGTAAGTAATTGATCTCCCAACTCTGACCTCTCTGTTGGGCTAGAGATCTTCCTGATGCTGAAGCTCCCTCTGTTGCTGACAACTGCTCCCTCTCTGACCTCTACGCTGCTACAACAACTCCCTGCATCTCGCACTGTTGCACACCTCTTTGTGCCATCCTGCACTGGTGCAATACTCTTATGCCTCTCGCATTACTACAGCCTGCTAGCCTCGCACTGTCTCAGGACTCCTGCACTGTAGCTCTCTCTGCCGCTTCATCTGCATCTATTTCTACCCGACTCAGCCAATCCTACTACTCCTCTTCGGGGCTCTCGTAGCAAGGTCTAATCCAAGAGGCTGGGTACCTTGAGGATCTTGCCCCTCATCGCTTGTAGTCCGTCTGACTACAGCTCGATGTCTCCCCACTTCCGCTCAAGTGGTGCGTGTGCACTCAAGGCACGATCATCGTCTGTCAACACTTCCTTCTCCGCCCTTGCTGGCGCTGCTTTAGTCTCAGAAGACTCTCCCTTACTCTTCTTCCTTGGACACTGGGTCGCATAATGACCCAGCTCCCCACAGTGGAAGCACTTGATCTTAGAGAGATCCTTCTTCTTTCGCTTCTCTTGCTTACCCTCAGATGCTAGGGCAACATCTTCCTCCTGCTTGACTTTGATCCCCTTGCTGCTGCTACCCATCTTTGACTGTTGTCTGATCTCTTCCTGGTGAAGAGCCACCCACATTTCGTCCCAAGGTGGGAGAGTCCCTCTGCCCAGTATACTCTAGACAAATACCTCTCAGTCTTCTAAGACAACATTCAGGGCTGTCCTCACCATCAACTCCTGATCCGGCGTGGCTTCTATAGTAGTCAATTAATCTCGGATCTCATTCAATCCTCCGTGGAAGGTGTCAATCGATTCTCCTTCTTCATCTGATACGACCTCAATTGATTCTCAAGTAGCATTCTTCTTTGCATAGAAGCATGCTAGTACAATTTCTTGAGGGTCTCCCACATTTCATATGCCGTTTCCTTTTCGGCAATGTGTGGTATTACATGGTCCTTGACCCCATCAAGGATGATGTTGTTGGCCCTTGCCATTGCCTCCTCGTACTTGTCATTATCATTGGGGTCGACTAGGATAGCTAGAACCTTCAAGGCGAAGTTCTTAACACAATTTCTCTCAAGTACGGATAAGATTCTGGCCTTCCAAACTGCGAAGTCGACGCTCTGTCCAATCTATCTTGGTCTCTTACTCCGTGTAGTGCCATGATGCTCTTCTAGTTCCCTTCTGGAATTTCTCTGTGCGACTCCTCCGAGTCTCTACTTCGCGTCTGGAAGTTCTCGTCTGGACTCCCTCTGAGTCCCGATTTCCCTCCTAGAAATCTTTTTGTCGTTGTTGAGATGCCCCCTACTCTGATCGTCTTGTGCAACCGCACCACTGATCCAGGTTCCTTGGCTAGAAACCCTCGGTAGCAACTCCCTTCTCTTGGCCTTGCTCTATCAGGTACTGTTTTGATTACAATACCTGACTAACTCCACTCTGCAATACTCCCACAACCTTCTAAACCCCAGCAACCTGAAAGTGAGAGCTCTTAGGCTTTGCGCAATCCCGACACCAGCTACCCGGCCTCCTCAGCCAATTGCGTTAGCCTTCCCAGCTTTTGCATGGCTCTGCGTGAGGCTCCCTTTGCCTTCCTTAGACTCTACGCTGCCTCTTCCCAACTCACCCTTGATGATGTAAGCACTGTGTCACCCTTCCCTTGTTGTTGCTCTGCTAGAAACAGATTCTGTCACCTCGGGACAGTGGTTTTCCGCTGCTATTGCTCCGCTCAGCTGATGTTCTCAATCCTCTTGTGTTTTGCAATCACGCTCTGATACCATGTTGAAGTTTCTAAGTCTACTTAGTTAGAAACCCTCCATGCACTTTATCTGATTTATTCCTACCTGCTTGTTTCGTTACTTAACAAGTTATTTACAATGTAAATACTGAAAATAAACACTAGTGTATGCTTAACATATTGCAGATCAACAACTGAAAGAAACATAAACAATCACACCATAATACATATGACACCATTATTTTTGGACCAATATCCTCGGAAAAACCCAATGTGGGAAAACCGGTGCAATATTATAGTACAATCTGGGTTCTGAAATTGGCATATCCAACAAAGAATTTCCTTGGCAATAATACCTCTCAGTTTGAGACATCTTTTGGCTAAAACCTCGGATAATCCTTCTGGCAACTCCTCAGCTCCAATCTACCCCAGAAACCCCAACGTCTGCCCTTTCTAGACTATGTCAACCCCTCTTTGTCCAATGCTGGCCTTGTGTCACCCTGAATGGGTCCGCGTCAACCTTAAGAGGCCCTGCGTCAACCTTCTGGCCCTCTGTGGTAGCAACGCTGGCCTCTCTGTGGCTCTGCACAGCTCACGGCTGCCTCTGCGTGTTCCTACGTGAGCCCTGGTGACTATTGCGTCACTCTCTCTGGCTACTCGCTGCTCTTCCGGCACCATCTCTGCCTCTATCTCTCTGTACTCAATGCCCCTCAGCTGCAACTCCCAATCACTAATTCTATCTCTCTTAGCAAACCCTGCTCTAGAGCATAAAATGACTGATCACTTTGTTGTTTTCTCCGAGTGACCCTCAAGCCTCCTTTTATACTTTTCTCATTGACATATCAATGACCGAGATTAAGTCCCTAATCAATGACTAAGATTAGATCTGGCCTGATCCATGTCTTTTGGACCATTTTAACATAGTTTCATATTAATACACATTAATATTTTATTTTCGCTAAATTTAGACTTAGGGACTCTATTAAAAATATTAATTATTTTAATATTTCTTGAATTGTTTAGAATCTGTCCAAACCCTTTCTGGGTATTGGAGATCTCATGTGCCCCAACCTCTCCACCAAAATTCGTGGCTAGAGCACATCTGATGCTACCCCAAATCAACAGTTTATTCGGGGTTTCAATCAGAATATCTGCTTCCAAGTAGAGAGGTACTATTGCCGAGATTACTCTCTATTGGGTGAGCTAGTTTTGACACCCAGATTGTATTCAAAAACTGAATAATAATAAAACCCTCAGATAGTTGCACCGGTTTTCCCGCATTGGGTTTTTCCGGGGACATTGGTCCAAAAACAACGGTGTCACTTGTGTACTTGTTTTGTTTCCTTCAGTTGATGATCTGTAATGTGTTGAGCATGTACTTGTATTTATTTTCAGTGTTACATGGTGAATAACTTGTTAATTAATTAGAACAAGTAGGCAGAAATAAATCAGAAAAGTACATGAAGGATTTCTAACAGTTAGACTTAGAAATTCCAACAGACAGTGTTTACTCAAACATAAGGGGGACAAGATGCTCAAACCCTGCTTCTATGGAGTATATTGTGGCATTCGAAGGGTTGGGGAGGTAGCATATGAGTTGGAGCTACCCTCGGGGAGTTGGGTGCACAACATTTTTCATGTATCTTTCCTGAAAAAGGCGTTGGGACAACAGGTTACAGCAACTACAGAACTACCTCCTATGGACGGTGAGGGGCATTTAGTGCTGGAACCAAATACCATTTTGGATACTTGGGAGAGGCACTTGAAAAATTGGGTCATCAAGGAGTTTTTGATCAGATGGAGGAATTTGCCAGATGAGGATGCCCCCTGGGAGGGGGAGCAGAGACTTCAACATTCTTCGTTGCAGTTGCTTGAGGACAAGCAACGTTTTGGCGGGGAGGACTGTGATATTCCCACTTAGCATTTTGCTAAGTGAAATATCAATTTTGATAATGTTTTCTATTTTGCACGGTTTCACATAGGGAATGTGGATTTAGAGGTCCCATACATGATTTTTTGCGTAGAACACACCCAAACATTAGATCCGGAGGAAATATTGCGGCCTTAGTGGAGGGTGGGGGCCACCTCATGAGAATATCGGCCCACATGGGGAGTACGCTCTCATTGGAGTGGATTTGGTGTGGGAAGTTCGAGCTGGTCCCACATGGGCATTTTGGAGGCATCTTGAAAAAAAGAGGAAGAGACACTCAATTGCTCATTCATTTATCATGTGCAAAACAGTCTTTTGATAAGAGCACGCTTGACCTGAAGCCAAGTCTGCAAGTGTTGTTTAACACATGAGTGTCTTCGACCGGAGATCTCAGCCCTTGCTTCGGTGAACTGCGAGTGTTAGCCCAAGGAGAGAGTTTTACCCTTGTCATTTCATACCAATAGCAGGAGGTCCAATTTCAGTGAGAGGTACAACTACAACAGAACAAAGATTGTGTAGTTCATGGTAGAGGCACTTCGAGAGGTAGAAGAGTGAGGTGTAGTTGAGGTTGAAACTTGGAGAAAAGGTCGGGGAAGTATTTTGGTGGGGATTGCAGCTATTTTGGAGGCCATCTGCAGTAGTTTTTACAGGTGGGTCAAATCACCTAGGAGTTGAGCCATTGAGGGGAAATAGAGCCGAATTTTCGAAGTTAATCATTGGCCAAATCCTTCGTGGGTTATTTTGGGTATTTGGTGGAAAGGTCGAGATTAATTTCCTAGAATTTTATGAGCATCATAGAGGACCCTAGCAATAGTTGTATTTAGCCAACAACATATTTCTGGGCATTTTCAGTGCAAAGCTGGAGCAATGCAACAACATATTGGAGAGGGGTGAGTTAGTTATCATTTGTGGCTTTGAGCCTAAGTGCATTCCTTCCAACACCATATTGTACACCCTTTATTTATCAATAAAAGAGCTCAACAACGTAGTTTTTGGTGCATGTTCATGGTTTGATTGTATGTTCATTGTTTTATGGATTTTTGTCTCTGTTTTCTTTGTATATTTACTATAAATCTTCCTTAAGGATATTACGTTGGAGTCCCAACAAGAAGATATAAGAAGAGATCGATGGGCACTTGGAGAATACACCAGAAACATAAAAAACACTTGGAGAATTTGATTTTCTAGAGTAGAAGTAGTGAGTTGCTGCAGAGTTTGAGCTTCAGTGAGGAAGCAGAGACAGTGAGGGGCTGAGTCAGTGATCCGAAGGAAGTTTTTTGGATCCGGAGAGGCAACAACAAGGAGGTCAAGTTATTCCCAATGAGGCAAACGCAGAGGACTGCGTAGTTGTTTCAGAAGAGCAACTTGATTTGGTTGAAGGAAAATTTGTTTTTAGTTCCAAAGGCTAGACTAAAATTTCGAAGTGTCGGAGAAGCGATTTCTTCAGCAGAGATAGGAAGACCGAGTTCATCAAAAGCAGTTTTGGGCTAGACATCATAGGGCTAGCGTAAGCACTGCACAGAGGCCAGCGTGAGGGTTCCAGGAGGATGAGATTCTGAAGGAAAGTTGTGTCGGGGTTGCTTGTGGAAGAAATGTAATTTCCTTAAATAATTTTGGCAAGATTTTCTTGCTGTTTGGAATCTGGATTGCCAGTTGGGCATCCATAGATTGTACTCAGATTTCACTGTTGCATAATAATAAAACCCTCATTTGTTGCATTGGGTTTCCTAAGTTGGGTATTTTCTTGGGACATTTGTCAAAAAATAACGGTGTTGTTTTTATTTTGTGTTTGCTAGATTTTCTCAGTTTCTAACGCTATTTTCTTCCACAGTTTATTTGTGAAAATCACAGTGTGAATTATTTGGTATTTGTCGTAGCAAATTGCGAATAGATTGTTAAATAAATTAACAATTAGGAAAATAATTTCTAGTTGTTGTGATAGATTGAAATTTTGACATGGAGTTACTATTTTATTCTAAGAGAGGTTCGGTTTGTCAAGTAAGAGATTCTCAATTTAATTGACTTATTCAATGAGACTATTGAAAATTTGTTTTTTATTAATCCATTAAAAGTGAATGACTTTAAATTATTGTTATAAATAATAGTATCATAATAATAACAATACTAACAAGGATAAAATATTAATTTTTGACTTGTATAATCATGATTGATTTGATTTTAAAGTGGATTCCATGTGTTGAGATCATCCTTAATCATTTTGACTTTCTATTTTTAAAAAGTCACTTTCAAATTGAAATGTGACTTACTATTTTTGGAAAGTCATATTAAAATTGTTAATAAAAACCAAAAGAAAAAAAAGAAGAAATAAATCATTTTACGTCTACGAGACTAAAGATAGGCTATGACACATATTGCTTCTTCATCTGCTTAATGTATTCTGCCCTTTTTCTGTCAAGCTTCAAACGAAACCAAAAGATGTAATTTCTTGCCCAATGGCCATTGCATATCACATGTGTTCAAATAAAACCAAAAGATATAATTTGTTGGCCAATGGTCATTGCATATCGCATCTGTTCTTTTCGTGCTTCTAAAGCACAACATCATCGATGCACTTCTCTCCCAATTATGCGCTTTTCACTTTCACGCTTGAATTGTGAATTGTGCTCTGTGCTTTTCTGATATTGCATTTGTGCAACCGTGCTTCAACTTCTGTTGTATCAATCTCTTTTCGCTATTGCACTTTCCTTCATCTATGCTATCTTCATTGTACTTACATGCCACATGCCCGTACTTAGAAGGATTCAAAATATACCTTCATAAATTTGATGTGAGATATCCAATTAGAAAACGTTAAAAATACACCTGCATCAATTTGATGTGAAATATCCATTTGGAAAACGCTCGAGTTTCTTAGAGGTTGGAAAGAACGAAATCTCAAGCCCGAGAAGCCAGAAAATGAATCTCAAGATACTTGCTTTATACTGCCAGGTGCAGCTAGAGTTGAATTTGTTCAAATTAGAAAGGTACAGAAGGCTTGGGAATTTAGAACAACAACTTAGAGATTTCGAGAAACATAGAGAATGGGAAAGCAAGTTTCACGTCAATAGTCGTTGGTCCAAGAATGGTGTGGGTTCCTCCACGTTCCGTTTTTGGTATAGGCAGAGAAAGTGCTCCTCAGAAACGATTTGGCAATTAGAGACCAACAGGAACGAATATATGATGAAAGTCTGAGGAATTCCTCGAAAAACACTTCTAGAGGATGTGCCTTAAGCTATTCACTGATGATTGAAATTATTTTCCTTTAATATTGCTGTCCCTAGAGAACCTGAATCTTTCGAGGGAAATCATTCGGTATGACAGATAGCTTAGTGACCGAATTGTACTCTGCTTCACCCTAAGTTAAGTTCCAAAAGATTTGTTCAGTCAGTTAAATAAATTTTAGATAACTTGCATAATGATTTTCTGAAATCTACAGTTGGTTGATTTCTTTCAAAATCTAAATACTACTACCAAAAAGAAACGGAGAGAAGTGCTCACGTTTCTCTCGAGCAAGCATTCTGGCTCTTAAACATTTTCATAGAAGTTTGGAATTTAACTTTTTATTAATATCCACTAAAGAGTCAAGACCAAAGTAAATCAAAGGAAAACGTGAAGAATTCATTTAGTCACCGGCATAGAATGCAGCCTTCCACATCCTTTTTCTAGTTTAGTATTGAACTACTGTCGGAAGATGTTGGCATCTCAAATATTGTTGAGCTATTGACAGTGGACTAATGAAAGGGTTTTCTTGCAGAAAATGATGATTGCGAGGAGTCTTTTCCTCTTTACGCACCAGATGATTTTGTCAGTGACTGGGATTTCACTATGCCTAAAGTTTTGTTTTATTGCTACTATTTGTTTTTTGAACGGGATTTTGAATACACTTTCCCGTTTCAAAATGTAATTTTGCTTGTTAAGCACGCGCTTGATCCAAGTGTGCAAAACATGAAGATATGCTTAGAGGTTACTAAGGGTGCTGTATCTATTCAAAGTGAATTTGCTGGAACGCTTGAGCTAACTTCCAGTGAAGTAAGTGTACCTATGTTTATTACTCCTAGAACTATACATTATTTATTGAAAGGTGCTATTTTCTAGAAAGTTAGCTTGGTATTAATGATAAGATGTTATTTCTTCTTCCAGGTTGAAATGGCAACCCGATTTCAAGTAACGGTTCTCAGACTTCTAATTCATAAGAAACTGGACAAGCTCAGTGGAGGAATTGATTTGCATTCTAAAACTGAAATTTCTAAGAACCAAATCATGTATTTGCTTCTGCCATTAGTCAACACTATTACTTCTCCCAAACTGGGTTTATCCCTGATAGATTGGACATGCATCAGGCATGCTGCTTCTATAGACCTTGTTAATGGATGCAATAAAGAGATCGCAGGGCCCTCCCGTAGTAATCACCGTATTCTTGCGAATAAGCAGGGAGATTTAATACAGACAGCATGTGGAATGGTCCCCATGGACATGCTCGAGGACAACATTGTAGAAACGCCTCATAATGGAAAGGTTTACTGCACACTAAAGGTCTTAAAGGATTTAAATGCTGCAAGCCGTATTGTTTCGGAAAAGTGTACCAGTGGGGAAATTAAGACATATACTGAACATTTCAAAAACCGGTACGTTTTCATATGTTTGATATCTTCACAATAGAAATGCATTCAATTTTTTTGTCTTTAGTCGTTAGATGAATTTCTTTTTTGTACTAGAACGAACCAAATATTTATATGTGGATATTTTATGTTTTACATTGCATATATGTTACCTCTTTAACAGTTCTGTTGATTATGTTTAATTGGTTGGATATCTCATTTGTTCTTGACCCTTCATACGTTATAGCTATGGGATTACTCTACGCTATCAACGTCAGCCCTTATTATTGGCAAGGCCTCTTTTCAAGGTTGAAAACTTTTTGCTGAAGCGGTCTAAGGCAGAGAACGGTTAGTGTTGCAACCAATAATCTTGCTAATAGAAGTTGTTCATCCATATTTTATGTTTTGAATTTTGTATTGTGCTATCATTTCCTGGAAATCGTTTTATGGTTAAAATTGATACAAACGAATGAAAGAATATAATTAGAGAAGCAGCTTATATTTTCTGTTTGCATCTAACTTACTGGAAACCCTTGAAGAATTATCCAGAAACGCGGATCCCTGTTTCCGATACATAAACGGATACGATTCTTGTCCGAAACGCTGTAAAAACGTTTTTATGCCGTTTTAAAAAATCGGAAACTTTAGATTTGGAATTGGATACATTTCCAAGGGATTTTAATTTTTTTGTTTTGGATCCACGAAAATTGTGATCAGAATCCACCCTTAAATTGTTAAAAAGCTTGAAATTTGTATAACCATAAATAAATAATAAAAATGAAGAAATCAGATTTGCAAATAAACTCACTATAAATAGAGTCTCATAAAATCTTTTCTAAATCTTTAGAAACAACGACACTCCATATATTTATCAAGGATTCTTACTAAGAAAAAGATAGATGTTCAAAAATGCAAATAAAAGGGTTTGATGAATGTCTTCGAAAAGAGATTTATTTGAGCAATTAATTTTCATTTTGGTTAAGGTTTTGTTAATTGTCATTGATTTTTCTCTTGTTTTCAGAAATCCCTCCAATATAACAAATCTTCTCTAGCCAATCTTGTGCCTGCATATAGTCATGACACCAAGCTATAATTGAGAAGATTGAAATGTTCAAATAGGTCTTGATGGAATATCCCAATGATCCCATGGGCCTTTTAATTGTCATGAAAGGAAGATAGGTATCATCTGCCATGCATGACACATTCTTTGAAGGAGTTGGACCTGAAAGCACAAAGGCTATAGCATCTTTGATTACATTATTAATGATGATGATAATATGTTGAATGTTATAATAATCACTAATGATGATGACAATGTTTATGGTGAATTGATGATAATGATTTGTTTATGTTGAATTCATGACGATGACTATGCATTTTTAGATATAGATTCTAGATTCTAAAAATTAAATGGTAATATATATATATATATATATATATAATATATATATATATATATATATATATTAATATATATATATATATATATATCAGTGTTGCGAAAATCACGATAACAAAAAAAAATCGCGAGTTTTTGAAAATGCCGATATTATCGCTCGATTACTACAATTTTTTCCTCAAAAAATCGCAAACTTTTTGCGCTAACTTCAAATTATCGCCATAAGTTTGTAATAATCGCGATTTGATCTGATATTATTGTGGGGGTGGCAGACAACCGATTTCAAAAGGCAAAAAATGACTCTTTTTTCATTTTGTATAGACAGCGACAGTGGCGTGGATTGGGCGTTGAGGAGGAGAAAAACCCTGGTGGATTGGGAGCTACGAAGGAGAAAAACCTTGGTGGATTGAGAGCTGAGGAGGAGAGGAATCTTAGAAGGCTTCTACTAGAGTAGAGAAGGAGGAAGCTTAGAGATTTTAGCATCCCAAGTAAGAGAACTTCGTCTTTGGATCAAATTTCTCCGGCAAACCGTGGTTTCTAGGTATGGGCACCAAATTTGGCCATTTTGTTTCGGTTTTTTTTTTTTTTGTTTTTGCTTGGGTTTCTATAACCCATTGCTTATCAAAGATTTTTGAGTGGATTTAATGGTGTGTTTTTTTTCATTTTTGTTGCATAGAGTGGAGAGAGTTCATTTTGGATTGAGTTGAGGTCTTTTTGTTTGTTAAATTGTGAAAAATTCAATGTGTTGTGTCATGTATGTAATTTTTAATTTTTTAATTTTTGTAACTTGCAATTCTTATTGTGCCATAGGTTCAACTTCAAAGTTCAAACTTCATCTTACATTAAAACGCAAGAATTCAACCAAGTTACAAACATGCCAAGGAAATTGGACTCTCTGTGGGAATTTGGTGAACCTAATGGAGGGTTTAATAGATTGAACTTGACTTGCAAGTTGTGTGGGTATCATATGTCAAGGGGGTTTATAAATTAAAGTATCACCTTGCACAAATCCCTGGATTTGAGTAGGGCCTTGTACAAATACAAATGCGGAAGTCATCCGAAAAGCCATGAGATCATTGGAAGAATTAGAGCAAGAGAGAGTGGCCAAAGCAGAAATGAAGAAGCAACTAACAGGGAGGGTGTTAGGCTCAGGTGAACATGGAAGTGGGTCTGGTTCTACTTCAGTATCAATATCTACAATCAACCCGGTAGCTGCCTCATCATTTTTTGTTCCTAGAACCACGCCTGGTTCACAACCATCTATCACTTCAATGCTTAAAATAAATGAGAAAAAACAAGCTGACAAGTTGTTGGGCAAATTTCTCCTTTGGAGTGATATTCCTTTCAGCGTTGCAAGAAATAATCCATTTTTCCAGCCTGTTGTTGATGCTATTGCAACTATTGGCCCAGGGTACAAAATCCCTTCTTATGATGACTTTAGAGGCCAGATTCATCAAGATGAAAAGGTTCACTGCACCAAAAGATTGGAGGCGTTTAGGGCATTATGGGCACAAACAAGATGCACTGTGATGTCAGATGGTTGGATCGACGGAAAGGGAAGAACCTTTATAAACTTCTTGTTTAGTTGTCCGAAGGGAACAATGTTTATGAAATCGGTTGATGCATCTTCACATATAGAATTGAGGCCTCTGTGATCCATCATGGTTATAAGAAGAATTTCGGCGTAAATCACATAAAGAAAGACCTTTGTCGACGCGTTTTGAACCAACCAATGTGGTTCATTGTCAGGACAAGTTGAAGAAACAGATCCAGTCTAGCATGTTAAATAGTCTGAGCAGAGACTCCAACGGCTAAAAAAGACCAACGGCTAATTTTTGACTCATGGACCCCTGTCAAATTTTCGTTTATTAATTTAATATTATTCTTAATATTTATTATTTTATTTATGGAACTAAGTTAAATTAGGTAAAAAATAAAATAAATTAAATAGATAGGTTAAAAAAATTAAAAAATAAATAAACAAATTTATTTATTTATTTTAATTATTAATTAATTATATACACACAACACACATATATACATATATAATAACTAAATATTATAATAATTTATTATATATATAAAAATATAATAAATTAAAAAAATAAATAATAAAAATATTATATACAATTTTAATTATATTATATATATATATATAATATATATATATATATATATATATAATATATTTAATAACTAATATTCTTAATATTTATTATTATATTAAAATAAAATAAATTAATGGTTAGTTATTAAAAACTAATTCATTTTATTTAAATTATTAATTAATATATATAAAAATATATATATATATAAATATTTAATAATATATTAGGTTGTTAAGACCAAGTTAAGATTAATAAAGAATATATAAATAAATACCAAACTTTTTTAAGGTTAGTTTAAAAAGTTCATTTATTTGTTTACTAAATTATTTATTAATCATTATAACACACACACACATATAATATAAATAAAACAAATCTAATGGTATATATTTTTTTAATTAATGAATTAATAATTTGAATAAATAAATATTAATTTTATTATTATTATTTATTTATTTTATTTATTTTATTTATTATTATTATTTTTTTTTTTTTTCTGAATTAGACTATTCTATTATGTACAAAAGGCGAAAATACAATTACAGTCAAGCTTTTCATCGGGAGCCCGCTGCCAGAGATAATGGCAGAAGGGCTCAACCGTTTGGCCATGTTTGCAGATAGGACTCAAAAATTCCCACGCAGGGGAGGGCTAAAGAAGTTCCCACGCAGGGGAAAACCAGAACCAAAACAACGAACAACAATCCCACGCAGGAGAGCGCCACGAAGGCCAATTTTCTAAACCCAAGAGAACAACCATCTGTCTCATTCCTAAAACCCCAAAACATTGACACAAAGACACATAAACAGACAATGACAAGTGGACGAGGAAACCTGATCAGAGAAGCCAAGAGCCACCACCCGGACGTCAGTTCCAGAGCTGGAGCCGCGAGCTATTCTTCCGGCTCATCCTCCACGATCGGGCAGGGCCTGTAGTAGTCCTCCTCCAACTCCGTAGTTGCGGCTTCCTCAGCCTCTGCAGGTGGATGTTCGCCGCCATCCTTGTGAGGATTCAGAGCCTCCACTGATTTTCCTTTGTCTACCTAGGCCGCGTTGGCCTCCTGGATTTCTTCCTTCGAGGGAGCTGGAGCAGGCAGAGAGCTGGTACCTTCTTCCTCCCCAGGTTCGTCAATAAACAAAACAGAGATATGAGCATTGATACGCGACCGAGTTAGACGACTGTCAAAAGAGAAAATGGCCGAGCCAAAGAAGGGTGCACCAGAGGTGCCAGAGGAGCTGGCTTCCAGGAGTTGGGTAGGCCGAGAGGGATGAGTGACAGTAGAGCTGGGGCAGTGACAGAAGCAGTGGCAATGCAGGCAATGACAAGGTGGGCGAGATTCCTCCGCAGCAGGGCGTCACGAGGTTCCCCCTCTGCTAGAGACCCTACGGCTCAGCATCCGTTGGCGCTCACGAACCATGCTGGCGGGGAGGTTCACGGAATGATTTAGCTAAACAAACAGGTTTGAGCTGTGGTAGAACAGGGCAGAGCCTGTGTTAACCACGAATTGGACGCGGATTAACCAGAGATCAGAATGCAGGTGGGCAGGAACGCAGAGTTCAGAATGCAGAAGGCCAGGGGTGCGGAGAGGGCCACTGTAAATAGAGCTTCCAGCTCTACCTGGGTGGTCGTCCGCCATAAAAGCTGCAATCACATCCATCGCAGAGCCGAGAGGGGAGGCGCAGCCGAAAGAGGCCGGAGTGTAAATTCTCTCTGCCTGCCAACCTATGGCTATTAAAGCCACCGTCCTCTGATGACCAGCTCCTCCCCAACCCATTTGCGTCTTGCGCGTGATGGGCACGTGGTCTTCACAAGACCCCTGTCCCATCAACCATAAAACTCTAACTATCACCCGCATCCAGGAAATTATTATATATATATATATATATATATATAATATATATATATACAAATCTAATGGTAGGATTAAGAAGGTATAAAAAGGTATAAATTATATATTAAAATAATAATAATAATAATAATAAATATAATATTTATTTATTCAAATTATTAATTCATTAATTAAAAAAATATATACCATTAGATTTGTTTTATTTATATATGTGTGTGTGTATTTATAATGATTAATAAATAATTTAGTAAACAAATAAATGAACTTTTTAAACTAACCTTAAAAAAGTTTGGTATTTATTTATATATTCTTTATTAATCCTAACTTGGTCTTAACAACCTAATATTATTATTAAAAATATATATATATATATATATATATATATATATATATATATAATTAAATAATTAAATAAAATGAATTAGTTTTTAATAACTAACCATTAATTTATTTTATTTTAATATAATAATAAATATTAAGAATATTAGTTATTAAAATATTTGTATATATATATATATAATTAATTAATAATTAAAATAAATAAATAAATAAATTTATTTATTTTTTTAAACTATCCATTAATTTAATTTATTTTTTACCTAGTTTAACTTAGTTCCATAAATAAAATAATAAATATTAAGAATAATATTAAATTAATAAATGAAAATTTGACAGGGTCTGTGAGTAAAAAATTAGCCGTTGGTCTTTTTTAGCCGTTGGAGTCTCTGCTCAGACTATTTAACATGCTAGACTGGATCTGTTTCTTCAACTTGTCCTGACGATGAACCACACTGGTTGGTTCGAAACGCGTCGACAAAGGTATTTCTTTATGTGATTTACGCATCTTCACATATCAAAGATGCAAAAATTTTATGTGATTTATTGGATGTGTTTATTTTGGAGGTGGGTGCAGAATGTGTTGTCCAAGTCATAATGGACAATGCTGCAAATTATGTTCTTGCTGGTAGGATGCTTATGGAGAGACATCCTACTTTATTTTGGACACCTTGTGTTGCACATTGTGTTGATTTGACGTTGGAGGACATAAGAAAAATTCCCGTTGTCAAAGATATTGTTGAGTCATCAAAAAGCATTACAAAATTTATATATAATCATGCATCTGTGCTTAGCTTGATGAGAAAATTGACCAAGAACAAAGAGTTGGTGCGCCTCGCCATTACACGGTTTGCCACCAGTTTCATATCTCTTCAATCTCTCTTGAATTCTACGTGGGATGTGAAGAGAATGTTTATTTCAGAGGACTGACATGCTTTGACAATTAGCTGCAAACCAGAGGAGAGGTCATATGTAGATTAGTTTCATACCAAGAAGACTTTTGGGATGGAGTGCAGGAGGTATGCACCGTTACTGAACCTTTGGTAAAAGTTCTTTGATTAGTTGATGGTGAGAAGCCCGTAATGGGCTATTTGTATGAGGGCATGGATATGGCCAAAGAATCCATTCGGGCCTACTATGATCATAAGTGAGATGAGGGGTTTCAAAATCAATTCCTCTTATGGGAAGTGATTGATGAATGATGGAACAACACACTCTATCGTCCCATTCATGCTGTAGGGATCTACTTGAACCCCACATTTTCTTACCCATGTGGGTTCGTATTTGATGCAGAGATCATGGATGGATTCTTAACCTGTGTTCAGAGGATGGTGCGAAATCCAACAAAACGTGTAGAAATTTCCAAAGAAATGAGGATATACAGGATGGCAGGTGGAACATTTGGCTTTAAGATGACTGTGACTAATAGGACGACTAAAATGCCAAGTATTTTTTAGTTTGTTTAAAATTTCATTGTCTCTTCAAGTTCATAACTTCATACCTTTCAAATTTAATTTTTTTTCTTATGTTTATTTCATTTGTAATTTTGTTCTAGATGCATGGTGGAGAATCTATGGCGCTAGAGTACCCCATCTGCAAAAGCTTGCCATTCGAATCCTCTGTCAAACATATAGCTCCTCAGGATGTGAGCACAAGTGGAGTGTATTTGGAAAAATACATAACAAGAAGCGCAACAGGTTAACCTTAAAACTTAAAATATTGCAAATTGTCAATTAATTTTTTGAATTCTTTAAACAATATTTTTTTATAATTATTATTTTATGATCTTTGTACAAGTTGGAGTCTCAGCGACTTAATGACATGGTCTACGTCTACTACAATCTTCGATTGTGGGTGAGGCAACTTGAGGATACTCGATATTGCGGCCATCTCATTGGATGGGATTGACACCACTGCTGCATGGAGGGTTGAGGCCAAGAGGCCTCTCATGGAGTCTATCGATGATTGGTTAGAGCAGGAGGTAGTGGAAGGCGTATAGAGGGGGGAAGGAGGAGGAGGAGGAGCAACAGGAGGAGGAGGTGACACCACCTACCCAGGCTACCCCTGCCACCAGTAGAGGACGTGGTCTACCTCCTCTAGCTCCTACTTCTTCAGGTTCTAGAGCATAACAGAGTCCACTACCAACTCCACCGGCATTTACATCTAGAGGCAAAGGGAAAGCTATTGCATTTTCTCGCAAGAGGGGCAGAGGAAATCAATAGTATTAGACTTTAGTTATTTGGTTCATTTCATTGTATATGACATTATGACTCATGATATGAGAGACATTATTATATTTTTTGTTGATATTTTGAGGCCGAGTTGGGACTCAGGAGTCAGGACTTACTATTCAGGACATAATTCACTGTTATGTGTGATGTAGCACGAGAAATGATATTACACATCGTACATATTAATTCTTTTATCATATTTATGTGTCAATGTATTTATTTTATGTTGTAGATGCTTTAGATATTAAAAAAATTGGAAAAAAAAATGAATATTTTTGTATTTGCCGATTTTTTCCAATTTTTCCCGATTTTTTCCCTCGCCGATATTATCCCGATAACGATTTTCGCAACATATATATATATATATATATATATATATATATATATTTGTGTGTGTGTGTGTGTGTGTGTGTGTATGCATGTCGTTTCCTTGCCGTATCGTATCCTGATATTTTGAAATTTTGTCGTATCTGTTTGAAACCCCGTATCTGTATCCGTTTCAGTGCAACTTAGGTTTGCAGTGTCAATAAAACTCCATTTGCTACAAATTAGGAAAAGTTGGGGATATAAATGTGGCTTCTTAGCACATTAATTTGTTGAAATGACATCACTAACAAATGAAAAGGGTTGTTTGATATGGCATGGTTTCTCTGACAAAGGGCCTTTGAAAAACATATCATGACAACAACACAACTTAGGGCCAGTTGGTTTTTTGTTTTTATTTAAGGAAGTAACAGAGAATTAAGGTGAGTTGCTTCCATCTTGTATGCATATTTATGGAATTGATGCATGTATGCAACAAAAACTAGAGCATCTTTTGTGTGTTACCAATTTTTTTAGTTCGGCTACTAAGGTCCCAACAACCTTGCTAGATGAGAACATGCAGGGGGGGACCCATTGTGTGTGAAAATTCCTACACTTAAGGAACCCCTATTGCAGCAAAATTGAATTTACTTCTCCTACTTGATTTTAATACACATTATCAAGTTATTTTCGGAATATTGAAGTAAATTACTTTTGCAGCCTACACTACTTTAAATTTGATTACGTGAAACAAGAAACTGAGCAAAGAACAAGATACATAGGACAATTATTTTTGGACAAAATAGTCCACGGAAAAACCCAATGCGGGAAAACCGGTGTAGCAACTTTGAGGGTTTTCTATTATTAAGCAGTAGTTCTAAATACAATGCTGGTTGCCCTCCTGGCAATCTAGTGACAAAGAAAAAACATAATGGCGGTTATCTCAGTGAGATTACCTCACTTCACCCGATAGTTTCTGGTTGATCCGACAATAAAACTGGCTAACCCCTGCTATCTTTGCACTAGCCCTGCGGAGGCCTTATAGGCTTTGCGTCAGCTTCTGCGTTGTCTTCTGCCTCCTGAAACTTTTGCGTTAACCTCTCCCGACTATTTCGACAGTTCCCCGACAATTTCGGCTTTCTGCATGGAGAGCAGCTTTTTCTCTGCGCTGGCCCATCTTGTTGAAATTTATAAGTTTGACACACTAGAAATCTCTACTGCATTATCTGGTTTAATTTCTCCTACTTGTTTATTCCATTAACAAATTATTTATAAATATAAATACTGAAATAAACACAAATGCAACCTTCACTCATATACAAATCAACAATTGAAACATTGAGACAAACACACAGGGACACCGTTATATTTGGAGAATCGTCCCCGAAAAAGCCCAATGCAGAAAAACCGGTGCAACAGTTCTGAGGGTTTTATTATTATGCAAATTCTTGAGTACAACTAGGGTGTCAAACTGGTTCACCCAACAGAGATTTTTATACGACAGTAATACCTCTTCTCGAAGACAGATATTTAGCAAGTCTGCCCCACAAAATTCTTTCCTGTGCTTCTCCAAGGATTTGTGTTAGCCCTTCTAGCCTCAACATAGCTTTAGAACCCTTTGTGTCAACCTTTGCTTCTTTGCATCACCCATGCATGCCCCTTAGCCTTTGCGCAGTCTCTAGCTGCCTCTGCGTGGCTCCTGCTGCCTCTCTGTGGCTCCTGCTATCTCTGCGTAGCTCTAGTTGCCTCTGCGTCAGCCTCTCTGGTCACTGTGTTAACCCTCAGTCACTATCTTTGCCTCTATGCTATGTACTCACTGCCCCTCTCTGCAACAAATCACTTGTTCAAATTTTCTCAGGAAACCCTGCTCCAGAAAATTGAACTGACTGATCAATCATGGTGTATCTCCAACTGGCACTTAAGCCTCTTATACTTTTTTTGTTGAGTCTTCGACGACCGAGATTAAGTCTCTAATCAACATCTAAGATTAGATTTGGCTTGATCCATGTCATTTAGAACATTCTCACCTAATTTTATATTAATACACATTAATATTTTAATTTTCCTAAGTTTAGACTTAGGAATCCCATTAAAAATATTATTTATTTTAATATCTCTCTAACCGGGTGGAATTTCCCCAAACCATTTCTGGGTCATTGAGATCTCATGTACTTTAGCCTTTCCACCAATTTTCATAGCTAGAGCATATATGATGCTACCACAAATCAACACTTTTGTCTTTGCGTCAGTGTTGTGTGGGCCCATATTGGCCCAACGTTAGTCCTTCTAGCTATTGCGTTGCCTCCACTAGTGGTTCTCTGTCTCTCTGTCCAGTATTCCCAAACTATCCCTGTCCCTCTGTTGCAGAATGATCATTCAATTCGAATTCTCAGCTTCCTAGCCCCAGAAATCGAACTCCAGATCAATTTGTTCTCTCCGTGTGTCTTTAAATAAACCCCAAGCTTCCTTCTTACCCTTTTCTCGTTGAGACTTCAACGGCCGAGATTAAGTCTCTAATCAACGACTAAGATTAAAACTTGACTTGATCCGCTTTCTAGAACATTTTCACCCATATTTTGATTAATATCCATTAATAGTATAATTTTTTGAAGTTTAGACTTAGGAACCCCATTAAAAATATTAATTATTTCAATAAAATACAATCTGGGTGGAATTTCACCAAACGATTGCTGGGTTCTTTAGAACTCATGTTCCTTAGCCTCTCCACCAATTTTCATGGCTAGAGCACATCTGATGCTACTAAAAACTAACACCCCCTCTTAGCGAGGAATGTGCTCTAGCAACAATGTCCAAATGCATGTTGCTCTGTCCCTGACGCATCTACTTTCTGCACTGTTGCTGCCACCAACACTGTGCTGCTGCTGACACTATACTTCTGCCCATGACATTGCCACTGCTGCATCTGCACAACAGGCCCCTCTGCATCTGCTGCTAACACTGCCACTGCTAGCTTTGCACTGCGTCATTTTCCAATTGTTGCTGCTCAACAACAGAAAAGCATCTGAAATTTTTGAACTTACTGTGTTCAACATAATACCATTTGAATGTCGGAATCTGACTACTACTAGTCTCTGACCCTCTGAATCTTCTGCGCTAAGTAAACGGGAGACAAGCTCCCACACAAATCTCCAACTAAAACCTGTGATTTTCCACATCTGCAACCAAATACCAACGCTGCCAATCAAATTTGTGTATAGCTGCCAGCGTAGAGGTTGATCTGTTGTGCGTGGATCATGAAGCAGATGGGCAGCGTAACGTGTAATTTGAAGTAGGTAAAGGGAGACAAACTCCCACACAACTCTCCAACCAGAACCTGTGATTTGACACCATGCCAATCAAGTGTCACGCTGTTCCATAAATCTGCGTGTTACCTTGTTGAACAGGGTTGTGTCTAGGCTGCCAAACATGCTCTACATATCTTCTTGTTAGCTGGTATATAACTTATGATTGGCTGACAGTGTTTAGTGGGAGACAAGGCTTGTCCTACGTGGCTGTATTGCCCCCCTTGACTGCTATGAGCTGATTGATCTTAAATCTGCGTGCACCTGGTAGCTTGTATTAATATAACTTTTTGAATGCATTATTTCTTTGTGGGGACAAAGTGGCGGTACAAGATTTGTCCCATGTGGCATTATTGTCCCCCTTTAAACCTTTAATGAGCTTTCCCTTTATTCCTTCAAAACATATTAAATAAATTATTACTTTTTAATAATTCGTGGTGTCTCAAAATTTCAACGTGTTGCCTTGTTGACTTAGTACTTGGAACCTTTGACCTTGAGTTGTACCTTGTCTGGTAGGCCCCACATGCTTGCCACATTACTTTTGGCCTTCACTTGAATTTGCCATGTCAAAATTTGACTTATTTTTACTTTTGGAAAAATTTCTAAATTTTCCCAATTATTCATTCTTTTTAAAAATTTTCCTCATTTTTACCATTAACATTAGCAAAATCAACTTTTGAGGGACTATAAGTCGCTTTTTGACCCTCAAAGTGGGACGTAGGATAATGCTGGGCCTCTGAGGATGAATTTCGAGTAGTCACACGCCCCAGACATTTCCTAAGGCAACTTATTTACATCATTACATAGAAAATAATTAAAACATGTTGTTTTGTGGGAAATTTTTAATTATAAAAAAAAAAAAAAAATCCTACTTAGACCTAGCTAAATTCCACGAAATGTTTTGTGTGATTTAGTATGGTAATATACATCGACTCTAGGCACTAAGATGTGTTAGCGGCTCAACTTTCTAACCGTCACCCCCGCTTTGGGGTAAAAGGTGAGTGAAAAAACCTAGAAAATTATCTACTTCTCAAAAAGAGGCGATAATTAACCAGATTAAAAAAACACTCCAAGGTGTATTCATTCGCTGATCGAGTCCCAACATCCTAGGCTTGTTACAAACTCAAAAACTCATCATTACTAGTATCGCTTATTACAATTCCTCGCAGGGTGTGGAATCTAGGTACAAGAAAGATGATGAGAAGATAGAAGTAAGTTAAAAAACTCTGTTGACTGATCATATATGACGGTACAACTGTCCTCTAGATCATCCTTAGGCATGGAGTCTCTCATTTAATCATCAGGTGCCACTCTAGTGGTCAACAAGTCCCATACGCCAAAAATATCTCCAATGCTCAATTTACAAAATGGTGCTATGCTTAACTTTCAGAGGTTGTTTTAACCATTTACCTTGGATAAGAACTTCGAATCCTATTTGATTCTATTTTGGAGATTTCACCTCTTATCCCTTGAGCTTATCTTCCCATCTCAAGTGGATATCAAGCCTAGATTGGTAAATGGATAAGAAATCCTAAACTACCATCCTCTCCTATATGTTTACTTCCATCCACAAGCTAGGGGTTGGCTTTTGGAGATTGATTATGCCCTCATGCTGTTGCTTTAATCCAAGAGAGTCAACATTTTCATGCATTAGGGTGACATAGAGGTGAGCTTTGTGGCAAGGAAGGACAAGTCAACTTGGGGAGCTCTCTACAAAATCAACTCTATTATTGGTTGTAACTATCTCCATTTTTATTAATACAAAGAGTACATTGTTTTTTTATATGTGTTATGTTATGTTTACATTCATATATTTCAATGCCTTGTTGATCCATTGAATAGAGTAACTTGTTTATGTTACATAGATGTCATAGATCTTTGGCTTGTGTTGATTGTGCGTGTAGGTTCTAATTATAGTGTTTGAAGCTAAGATTAGAGCGTACAAGCCGAGAGGAGAGTGCTGATTTGGGGTAGCATCGGATGTGCTCCAGGCTTCAAATTTTGCAGGGAGGCTTGAGCACATGTATTCCAAAGAACCCAGAAAGCGTTTTGGGAAATTCCACCCAGAAGTGATTTTATTAAAATAATTAATATTTTTAATGGGGTTCCTAAGTCTAAACTTAGTAAAATTAAAATATTAATGGATATTAATCTAATGAGGGGTGAAAGTTCTAGAAAAAGCCACGGATCAAGCCAAAACAATATGATCCTTTGATTATGATTTAATCTAAGCCATTGGTTGTTCAACAGGAAGATATAAGAAGGGGCTTGAGGTTCATTTGGAAAACACACCAGGCAAATACTCAGTTTAGTTGCCCAAGTAAAATCGATTTTCTCACTAGTTGAAGTTCGGCAAGAGAAAATTGATTCAGAGGGAGAGTTGTAGGTGGAGGAGAGATAGAGAGGGTTCAACATCAGTCAGGGAGATAGGGACAAAGATGCACAACAGTAGAAGGACAATGCTGGGCAGGTTGATGCTGGGAGATGCAGCGCTAGCTTGAGTGACGCAAGCATTATGCAGGTCAGTCCAGAGGCCAGAGAAAGTGACGCTAGGCAAGCCAAAGAAACGCAAAGGGTGGAGGAACCTCTCTCTCAGGTTAGATAATTGGAGAGTACGAGAACATTGCTTGAGCTATCAAGAAGAATAGATGGACTTCCAAATAACTATGGGAAATAAAATGAAATGTACTCCAGTAGGGAGAGGCACCATAGCTTTTTAGATGGAAGCAGGGACCAACATTCAAGCCACCAATGTTCTGCATGTGTGAGGATTAGGAATGAATTTAATTTCACTGTCCCAGTTATAGGACAAGGGATATGATGTATGCTTCATCGGGAAAAAAAAGTATATGTTAAGCATCTAAGATGGAAAAAGAAAAGACAAATTGGGATTTGAAGCAACAGATTGTATAGGTTGCAACTTGAATCGCTAATGGCACTGATAGGCAACAACTATAATGGTGAGAAGGAGCGAAATGAATTATGGCACAGGCGAATGGGGCACTTACACCATGGAGCACTGAGGATGCTCAAAGAGACTGTTATAGGGGTACCAATCCTAAGTAGTGAACGGGATGACTAGTGCAGAGGATGTATGTTAGGAAAGTATGTTGAAACAACTTTTTCTAGAAGTAACAATAGAGCAAAGGATGTATTAGGATTAATACACTCAGATATTTGCGGTCCTATGTCCACAAGGGCTTTTAGTGGTGGCGAATACTTCGTCACTTTTATCGATGATCACTCCAGAAAAACCTAGATCTATTTCTTAAAGACCAAAGATGAGGTCTTTGTTCATTTCCGAGAGTTTAGGGATCTTCTTGAAAATATGACAAGGAAAGAGATAAACATATTGTGTTCAGATAATGCTGGAGAATATATAGACAAAGATTTCATAGATTTCTGTGCAAAGGAGGGCATCAAAAGAGAGTGGATAACTCGATCTAATCCAGAGCAGAATGGATTGGAAGAATGGAAGAACCAAACTATTGTTGGGGCAGCCAAAGCCATGTTGTATGATCAGGATCTACCTAAGTATCTATGGGAAGAAGCTTGCAACATGACAATATATATCCAGAATAGAACTCCTCATAGAGGATTAGGGAAGAGAACGCCCGAAGGAGTATTCATAGGGAAGAAATCGGAAGTCAGTCATCTCAGGATATTCGAGAGCGTGGCTTCTTGCCACATTCCAGACAAGAAGCGCAACAAACTAGATCAGACTGCAGAGAAGGGGTATCTCATAGGATACAGCAAGACCTCAAAGGCATATATAATCTACATTCCAGGCAACAGGAAGATTGTAGTAAGACGAGATGCAAAGTTCATGGAAGATAGAGCTTTCAGGATATCTCGTGAAATGGCTCCAGAAAATCAGTGAGGAGATGTTTCGTTAGTCCAAGAGCAGCAGGGGCAGCATGAAGGACATACAAGAGAGCATAGACCTGGGTCGAGTACAATGACCAGTACCAGTATTTCCTCAGAGGGAGGAAATACATATGCTTCTGAATGGACGA
The DNA here is from genome assembly GCA_000404065.3 of Pinus taeda. Taxonomy (NCBI): domain Eukaryota; kingdom Viridiplantae; phylum Streptophyta; class Pinopsida; order Pinales; family Pinaceae; genus Pinus; species Pinus taeda. Next base: position 39,318 of record APFE031112501.1, on the reverse strand, counting down.
AACAACAGGATCAAGAGGAAGAGTTGGTTGAGCTTCCCACCACCAGTGGTAGAAAGAGCTGAGAGGTGCGGCAAACAATGAAGGACATAGATGAGATTGTTGGAGCTCCTAGAGCCAAGAAGAGGCAGCATAGACAACTAGATAGATACCAAGCATTGGTAGCTTAGGTTGGAGAACCCTCTAGCTTGCTGGAAGCTGTTCGACACCAAGTATGGGTGGATGCCATGGTGGAAAGTACAACTCCATCATGACAAATGATGTGTGGGAAGTAGTGCCTAGACCAAAAAATAGATTAGTTGTAGGATCACGATGGATCTACAAGATCAAATATGTTCCAGATGGCAGCATAGAGAAGTACAAGGCAAGGTTCGTAGCAAAGGGGTATGCTCAGAAAGAAGGGATAGACTATGAAGAGACCTTCACTCCAGCTGCTCGTTACACCTCTATTAGATTTGTTATATCCCTAGCAACTTAAATGGTATGGGAGATTCACCAGATGGTTGTCAAGACAACATTCTTGAACAAAGTGATAGAAGAAGAGGTGTATATAGAACAACCCGAAGGCTTCGAAACTCATGAGAAGATGTCTCATGTTTGCAGGTTAAACAAAGCCCTGTATGGGCTCAAGCAGGCACCTAGAGCATGGTATGGTTGAACTGATAGTTACTTGCTGTAGTTGGGATTTGTCAAGAGTGATGCTGATCCCAATCTCTACTATTTACTGGTAGAGAATGAGCCACTTATTCTGGTACTATATGTAGATGACCTATTCCTCACTGGATCATCTAGGCTCATCCAAAACTGTAAGAAGAATCTTGAAGTCGAATTTGACATGAAGGACTATGGATTGATGCATTATTTTCTAGGGTTGGAAGTTTGACAGAAGAATGGGGATGTCTTCCTTGGACAAGGAAGGGATGTTGTAGATATTTTGAAGATATTTAGAGTGCAGGATTGCCGACCCATGGCTAGTCCCATGATCACCGACTGGAAGAAAAATAGATGCATCAGAGGATAAAGAAGTAGATCCCACCTTGTACAGACAACTCATTGGGTCGCTTGTGCATCTGGTCAACACTAGGCCAGACATTTTTTTTCCTGTCAACACTCTTAGTCAGTTCATGGTGGAACCAAACAGTGTGCATTGGGCAGCAACAATACACATATTTAGGTATGTACATGGAACAATTGGATATGGGTTGAAGTACTCTAGAGGGGAGGATATCAGCTTGGATGGGTTCACCGATGTAGGTTGGGTAGGTAATTCAGTAGATTGAAAAAGTACCTCAGGGTATTTATTTAGTGTTGGATCAGGGATAATATCTTGGTGTAGCAGGAAGCAGAAATCAGTAGCACTGAGTTTAGTAGAAGTCGAATATATGGCAGCCAACATATCTACGTGCAAAGCCATATGGCTCAAAAAATTGCTTGTGAGCCTATTCAGAAAAAGGATGGACCAAGGTTTACTGCGATAATCAGAGTTGCATCAAACTCTTTGAGAATCCAGTATTTCATGATCGGTCGAAACATCACTTTATCAGAGACTGTGTTCAGCGTGGGGCACTACAACTAAGTATGTTCCCACAGGGGAACAGGTGGCTGATATACTCACAAAGGCTCTCGGAAGAGATAAGTTTACTCAGTTCAGAGAATAGTTGGGCATGGTTGAAAATTCGTTTTAGTAGCAGCATTAGGTTGCAGTGCAGGGATGGTTGGCAATGGCAGTGCGAACAACAACACATATGCAACAATTTAGAGGGAGTTGCAGTACAAATGTAGCATTGGCAGTGGCAGTGTCAAAGGAAACAATATAGTTGTAGTAGTAGTGTAGTAGTTGGTGGACAACATGTCAGATATTAGCAGCACAGAGGACGATGCTTTAGAGTTAGACTAGTATGTAGGAGCAATATATTGCTAGAGCATATTCCTTGCTAAGAGAGAGTGTTGATTTGGGGTAGCATCGGATGTGCTTTAGGCCTCAAATTTTGCAGGGAAGCTTGAGAACATGTATTCCAAAGAACCCAGAAAGTGTTTTGGGAAATTCCACCCAGAAGTGATTTTATTAAAATAATTAATATTTTTAATGGGGTTCCTAAGTCTAAACTTAGGAAAATCAAATTATTAAAGGGTATTAATCTAATTAGGGGTGAAATTTCTAGAAAAAGCCATGAATCAAGCCAAAATGACCGAAGCCTTTGATTATGATTTAATCTAGGTCATTGGTTGCCCAACAGGAAGATATAAGAAGAGGCTTAAGGGTCATTTGAAAAGCTCACTAGGAAGATACTCAGTTGGCCAAGTAAAATTGGTTTTCTCACTGGTCGAAGTTCAGCAAGAGAAAATCGATTCAGAGGGAGAGTTGTAGGTGTAGGAGAGACAAAGAGGGTTCAAAATTAGTCAGGGAGATAGGGACAAAGACGTAGAGTAGTAGAAGGGACAACGCTGGGAGAGGCAGCGCTAGCTTGAGTGACGCAGGCATTGTAGAGGCCAGAGAAAGTTACAATGGGCAAGCCAGAGAGACGTAGAGGGTGGAGGAACCTCTCTCTTGGGTCAGATACTTGTTCAGGAACGTTTGTAAATATTTCTCAGAAAGGCTTGTTCTATACTGCTGGATGTAATTTGTACATGTTGATTTTTGCTGAAGAATAATAAAACCCTCATCTACTCCACCGGTTTTCTCGCATTAGGTTTTTCTTGGGACAATTGTCAAAAATAACTGTGTCATTGTGTTTGTATATGTGCCAATATTTTACTTACATTTACTTTCTACAACGTTTTAATTGTGAAGGCCATAGTAGAATATGTTTCCATGTCTATCATAAGAATACAGTAGATAACTTATTTCAGAGGTAATAAATAGAAGAAATCACGTTAATCACTAGAGTAATATTTCCATTTTAGAAATATTCATAGAGAGTGAAGCTTGCGACAGATCCGAAGTAAGCCTCTTTCCATTGTTCAATCACTTTAATGGAAACTTTATATTCTTTGCTTTTTGCTATTCTAGACCAAGGCACTAGGTCTAGGGAAGATACTTTTGTCCGCAGTGGTGGATTCATCATAACAATTTCCGACTCCACTGGGGAGAGCTTCATTCCCTTGATGGTTTCCTTGTCCTTAGTACTTGTTTTGCCTCTTATTTAGACCTTCATTGTCTCAACTCTCACTCATCTCTGAACTAACCTAGGAGGACCTTTCATTGAGCTTCAGTTGCTTTTTTTGTGTCAGAACTTGGCCTACTCTAATCAACGCTCCCTCTCGTCTGGAGACAAAGCATTGCAACGCACCCCAGCCTTCCCTGCATCTGCATTGCAGAGCACTGGTGCCCTTTCAACACCTCTGTTGATCCCTATTTGATGCAAAAAAAATTCCTCTGTGATTTGCTCTTTGTTTAGCTTTTTTCCAGTAGCTCTTCCTTGTGTCCCTGAGTGTCTTTGAGTCTCTCAGAAGCCTTCACCTTTTTTGCCTTTGGTTTTGAGTGACTTTGATGAGAATTTGTTTTGATTTTGCTTTGTTCTTGTCATTAGGTCATTAGAAAACTGGATTGTTCAATCATTGAGTGCTTGAAAGAATTGATGTTTCAGTCATCATTCTGAATAGTTTATTTTATCAATGATTAGACATGTATCTTAGTTTTCATCTCATTTGAAAATTAAGTGGAATTGAAAAAAAAAATCTTTTTACATTGCATATAAGGTTTTGTGGGTGAATTGGAATAGTTGCATTTAAGGGAATTGCATTTAACTTATTGTTTGCTGCATTTTGTATGCTACATACTCTTTGTTCTCTTCCTTCCTATAGATAGGTTTTCATTGAAAAGGAAAGCTTCATTTCATCATGCTAGTTTGCATTTTTTAGGATATTGAGGTGAAATTCATAGTGAGCCTTGAAAACTGAAACCTAATTCAAAATAAACTTTAAAATTATTGAATCAACCTTAAGGAGCATTTGAAACATTATCGCAAACATCTAGAGGTCTAGGCTAGAGACGTGTTCTGGCGTCTATAAATATAGAAGTTGTCGATTTTTACCAGTGTTGCATTCTAGGGTGATATCTCATTCCACATACGTAAGTGTATCAAATTGTTCTCCACGTACTTTCGGGTATATTGGATGGCACTCCACGTATCCAAAGTATATGGAAACGCTCTCATCAAATAGTTACGCATTAGACAACACTAACACGGACTGCACTTCCACGTAGCGTCAAGTATATTTTGGAAGTCCACAATAGGTTGTTATGCTCACCTTAGGTAACCGAATCAATCGCCTTGTATACTGTGATACACCGAACACAACATTCAAGGAGATTTCCTGCCCGTATGTAAATCCTTGGTTTTCCCAGGTGCTGTATTGCAGTTCACAGTTGCTTGGTAAACCCCTTTGCCTAGTTACCCCTTTTTGTTTTTGTTTGTCTTTAATTTGTAAAATCAATTAGTTGACCGCCGAAACCCGTTTGATGGGAATTCTAGTCCTTTTCTTCCTTTTGGAAATATTGGTGCTCCTTATATGGCAACATTGTCCCTTCCCAAATTTACCATTGGTTTACTAGTTTGGTTGTTTCGACTCTTATGGTTCCGAATGTCCAAACTGGTCCTCAACCAAGTAGTCCTCCACCTGAACTGCATCGACCTCAAGATGATCTTAAAGTTGATCCTTTGCCTTCTTTGCTTGTTGTTTCTTCATCTCTTTCTTCTTCCTCGCCTGGTGAAAGTATTGATTCTAGTAACTAGGAAGCTAAGAAGAAGCTTTAGCTTTTAGAACCTTGTCTCCCTTCTTACATGCCTTTTAAGTTCATGGTAAAGGCTTATGATAAGAACATCCATCACACTGTTATAGATGAGAGAGCTTATGTTAGCATTCTATCCTCCACTGCTTGGCAAGCTTTGGCTTCCCACAACTTGTGTTCGTTGCTTCAAATCTGTTAGCTTTTAACAGAAGAACTATCCAACCCTTAGGGATCCTTTCTAAGTTTCCTGTTACCTTGTGAAGAAAAACTGTATGTATTGATGTTATGGTTGTCATGGGACCTTTGGACTTTAATTTTCTCCTAGGGCGAGAGTATGTTTATACTATGAACGTTGTTGTGTCCACACTCTTTCAAATGATGTGCTTCCCACGTGATGGAAGTATTGTGACTATCGATCAACTTTCATTTGTTGGTCCTGATTTGAGTGCCAATCATCCTACTTCCTTAAGTGTTTTGAATGTGCAAGTGGTATCTTCCCTGCCACAGGTTAATTATGTGGCAACCTATCCCATTCACGTACCTACTGATGAAGATGAGCCTTTCGCTCTTTGCTCAACTTCTTTTGACCTGGATCTAATAGGCCATGTGGTGAATCATTTACTAGGGGCATTGGACACTGATCTTTCCATTGGATCCCTTGATAATAGATATATATCCATTCCAGAGTGTTGTTCTCCCATCTCATGAGAACCTCTTGGAAGCCATGGTCTCTTGGAGGCCATGATGTGATCTTGGAGCAAAGTTCCTTTTTCTTGTGTCAAGCTCGTTAAAAAATGAAACAAGGTGTCAGTGCAGGGTTCCTTTTCTTGTGTCAAGATCCTTAAAAAATGAAACAAGGTTCCATGAGCATGGTTCTTTTCTGTGTCAAGCTCATTAAAAAATGAAACAAATATCCCTCAAATTCAAGGCTTTAATTATATCTCGTAAATTCTCAGTCGAGTCTTTCACTTGATCTTGTAAATGAACCTTCATTCCATCTGCCTATTAGTAACCAATAGTCTACTTAGTGAATGAAATAAAGCTTGCGGGGCATGTACCTTGGATTGAGTCATTATGCTGGGGGCATGCAAACTTATTTCAAGCATAGTTTTTCTCTGTTTCAAGCTTGTCTAAAAATGAAACCAGTGTCAATCATAGTTTTTCTCATGTTTCAAGCTTGTATAAAAATGAAACCATCTGCAAGTATTCTCAAGCATAGTTTCCATATGTTTCAAGTTTGTGTAGAAATGAAACCATTTTCATCCTATCTCTAGTGATTGCCATTTTTGTTAGCTTATTTCTGCAAGATGAACCTTGATTTTCTCATTCCATCATCATCATTTGCTTGGTTGATCATACACTTTCACTTGGTTGTTTTACCCTTTCCTGAGAAGCCGTTGCGATGAGTGGTCTTATTAGTATGCCTTTTGACCTTTGTGTATTTTGAGCAATTCCATCATGACCGAAACTATTTGCTACCTTTATACCACTCGTTTCTCCAGGAGGAGTCCTCTTTCAACTTTTTTCAGACTCCCTAAATATGAAAATATTGCTAAGCACTTGTCTTTTCAAACTCGTTAAATCAAATTAAAAGACGTCTACTCAGTATAAGTTTAACCTTTTTTTCGGACTGAGATAGACTATTTATGAAAAAGGAATACCTTAGTTGACCATGGCTAAGAGGTTCTCTTGGGTATTGTTTTTTGCCTTTTTGGACTCAAGGGACTATCTACGAAAATGAACCTTTGGAGTTTTCTTTTTTGCCTCTTTTTCAAACTCTCTAAACATGAAAAATACATCAAGTTTCACCCTTGTCGGACTCGTAAAATACTAAAACATAACACAACGATGGACTCATCCAACATGATAGGACTGAACTGCTGCTTCTCAGGGTTTGTTAAAAATACTCAAGACAGATTCATTTGTAGGATGAACTTATAGATCAACCATATGTTATCCTCCTCAAGCTAGTTAAAAGATAAAGAGGCACTGACTAGAAATGGTTGGGGAAATTGGGAAAACAGGTTTCTCCACTTGTTAATGTTAGCGAGTTGCTCTTGAACATGACACTCTTCCACTTCATCTCCATGGCTATTGGGTTGGGAAATTTGCTTTTCTTTTTGGTTGATGATACCATATCAAGGCCTCCACTTTCAGTGTTGGGTCAATGTTGCCAACTCCATTCAGTGTTGTTGATATGTTCAAGAGAAGTCCTTTAGTCAATATCTGGTAGAATACTCTTAAGCCTTCATTCCATGTCTGTCATTCCTGATTCAGTTCCGTATCAACATCATTCTCTCTCAAATCATGCTACTACCTATTTCGTGTCATTGATGGGGGATAAATCAAGGCCCTCCTGTGATTGGTCACTTTCTATCGGCATCAACTCATTATCCACGAAGTTGATTAGAAACTCCCTTTGGTACCTTGGTGCTTGCATGCATCAACGTCAAGTTCCTTGCTCTCGACGACAGGTTTACATCATTGGCCTTCCACTGAAAGATTTTGTGTGGTGTTCGAGTTCAACTCATTCATTCACACCATATAGATTGTATTGTAGTTCCTTGAGAGCCATTAACATCATCCGTGGTTTTCCTCGTTTCTGTGAACGACTTAATCAGATGGTGTCTACCATGTTCGACTCCAGCTCATTGATTCACATGGTTAGACTCGTACATTGGATGATTGTGTGAATGAGATAAAAGACCCTGGATCTAATTCCTATCCATCTGAGCTGCGATTTCAGGATTAATACAAGATTATAGTGTATGATGGCTGTGGTCATATAGATAGTCATCCAATCATGGGTCCATGTTTTGTCCTTAGTGGACATGTCTTCATTATCATTGTCTATGTAATGTTAGGTTATGTGTTGAGCACGGGTATGCGCTCCTCAACAAAGATGTCATGATGTAAATGTATTGTAACAGATGATGATCTAGCCCAGTTGTTCTTGATCTTGACTTGTCACAAGGTAAAACACTTTAGCCATTAGTTGTCATTTCTGACTTTGCGCTTTAGGGGGCAATCTGTTATAAGCCATTTTGTTGCATCTGGTCAATAAGTCTTTAAACCGGATCAATTCATATCCTTGAATACCTTTTCATCATCCCTACACAAAGCCCTAAGCATGGCTCTCCCAAACCGCCTGAGTTTCTGAGCTTAACTGCCTTATTTAAGTGTTTTTAAGGCCCAACATAACTTGGCCCTTTAGGGACCTGCATTCAACAACAGGTTGCTTCATTCTGGCCCTGTGCTGATCAGCAATATGTCGCCCGTTGTTGGGGGTGCACTGATTCTAAAAATTCGAGAAAATTAAAAAATATCCCGAATTGGGTAATTTTTTTAGGGTCTATAATGAATGTGTATTACCCCTGCGAGGGCTGAATTTGTAATTATCTGATGTAAAAAAATATTTTAGTGCATGGTCCCTCATACCTAGACACCATGGCTAAAATATTTGAGGGTGGAAAAATAAATAATCCTCTCAAATGTCAATTAATTAATTTTTCTGGCAAAATAAAATTAAATTCTAAGCTAGAAAATTAATTAATTTAGAGTCAAAATTAATTTTAGAGAAATTAATTTCTCCAAGTGGAAAATGACCAATAAATTCATAGGTAAAAAAGAAGTTAACTTTTGGAGCCCCCCACCAAGCCAAAAAAATGGAATTTTTTAACAAAACACAAACCCTTGGACCTTGGTGGTTAAGTCAAAGTCAAATTTTTGAGGAAATTAATCCAAAATATTTATTTTTGGATTAATAAAAAATGATTTTTAAAAGAAATTCGAAAATTCTTCAAAAATAAATACTTTCGATGGAAGAGATTAAAAGATGATCAAATATTTATCAACGATCAAGATTATTTTGACGAGGATGAAGCCAACTATCCGTTATTCTCCCCTTGGAGGATTTATCTATAAATTGGATTTCATTTTGCTTTCTCAAGTCAAGATAAAAATTCTGATTTCGGTCTATATAATTTTGTAACACTGGTGTTGTTCCATTGATCTGTTGGGAATGTTTGAAATATCATAATAAAACGACTTTGGGGTTCAATTCATGGGGTTCTTTGTCCGATGATATGTGGTACATGCTAGTTATGTGCTTAAATTTTTATCAATTGGCATATTCATTTGTCAGTGATAAGAACATTCTATTGGTAGATTTTCGGTCTCTCTTAGGTGATCTGATTCACCATATGTTTAACAAGTTTGCTTGAAGAAATATATAGAGTTTGCAGGTACACTGGCACTTGGACTCCAATTTCATAGACTTTGGAGGAGAGCTGACCTTGTTTGGGCTTTGGGTAGTTTTGTATGTTTTTCTTACTTCACTAAGGCTTTGGGCAATACAATAACTCTCGAAATACATTTGATCTGTCTGTATTCATTGTTTAAAAAAAAAATTCTCAATTTTTTTTTTTTTTTTCACACACATTATATATTTGTATATAGCTTGTAAATATATTTTTGTAAAATAATTTCTTTTAAAATGTGTTTTTAACCCTTGTTTTGTAGCTATTGGAGCTTGGGATTTATTTTCTGAATTTTGTATATATTGGGGTTTTTGGTATTTTTGTTTTTATTTGTGTAGGTGAGATCTACGATATTCAAGAAGATTTGTTGGGGTTTGGAACTAGATCTAGGCATTTGAGGGTAAGATCTAGTCTCTATTTTATTTGCAGGGCCAACATTGAAGAATTTTGCAGAGAAATTGGAGAAATTTGAAGATCTTAAGCAAATAAAAATTTGGCAAGGATTTGATAATTTTTAGGGCCTCTAGGCCCAAAGTTCTCCTATCTAGTCTAGCTGCAGCCTTGGTTTTCCCTCTAACCATAGCCATAGACCTAATTCGGCCTCCTAGTCTTGGTCGTGAACCCACTAAGCCCCTGTCCTCACGCTTGTTAAGCTTTCCAATCCTAACCGTAGGACATTGTAGCCTTTCTTCCCTCCTACATGGCCTTCGTTTCCCTCGACCTGCCTTATCCCTCCTCGGCCTCCCTCATTCTTCCTTCGTAGGTCTTCCCTACCACCCCTTTCTCCTCCACTGCCTCACGACAACCTTCCTTAGCCTTTGCCGCAAGCCTAAAAGGCCTTCCCTTTGCCTCAAACCCTCATACCCTAGGCTGCAGGCCTTAGGGTCTCCTTCTAGCTTCTCGGAACCCTTGCCTCCCTTAGTCACAACCTTTAGGAGGCCTGCCATGACCTCTATTTGCCTAAAGCCTTTTTCCTAGCCTATGATTGTGTCATTTTCCTTCTCTGTTTGGGTTATCATTGAATGATTTGTCTCTAACATTGTTTGTTTGCAGAGATTATTGGACTAATTGTGGTGGTTGCAGGTAGCCTCTTCATAACAAAAATTGTGGGAAAGTTTCCTAAGCCTCCTTCTAAGCCTTGAGCCTAATTGGTTTGCTCACTCAAACCCTAAGACTCCTCATTATTTACTTACAACTACCATTACTTGCATAAGAGTGGTAAAAAATTCTCATTAAAGTGGCCTAAATTTGGTTAGTAAGTGATCCAAACAAATTAGCAAGACATTGCATAAATTAGGCACATAATTTTGGACTTGATTTCATAAAAATTGATGACTGTCATACTCTTTGGGATTGCATACTGTGGTTTGTGTGAAAATTTGAAGACCCAAATCGCTACTGCAACAAATTGAGATTAATTCTCCTACTTGTTAATTCACACAAGTCATTTACTGGGTTACATTGTAAATATCGAAGTAAATATGACTGCAACCTTCACTAATTAAATTATATATGGAAACAAGAACTGAGCAAGAAGAAATAACCACACACAAGTGACTGCGTTGTTTTTGGACAAATGTCCCCAAAAAAACCCAATGTGGGAAAACATGTGCAACAACTGAGGGTTTATATTATTATGCAGTAGCTTCTGAATACAATTCTTTGGATGCCCAAACTGGCAATCCTATACAAAGATCTAACTAGCAAAAGATAGTGAGATGATCTCACCCTGTCGTTGGAAAAATCCGGCATTGATCTGCACTAGAGATGAGCCTCTGTGCATCACTGCATCACACCTACATAGTTACTGCGTCATTGCTGTTGGGACTACATTGCAACTCCTCTTGATCTCGTGCTAGCTGCAAACTTTGACTCTCTGGCCTTCCAGTTTCACACCCTGCCTACGGCACTAGATCTTGACCGTTCCCCAACAGAAATACAAACTCCCTCCAAAGCTCTGCGCTGCGTCTCCGGACTACTCTCTGCCCTCTTTGCCTTGCACTCTCTGGATCAGAAAAACTTCCTCTTGAAAACTATCCCTGCCCCTCACTGCAAGAGTCTCCTCGATGATCTCTCCGGCTGCTCTATTGAGAAATCGATCTCTTGATCCCACTCGATGCATCTTCCAAATGGCCTTCGAAGTCCTCCTTATAATTTTTTCGTTGAATAATCAACGACCCGTATTAAATTCTAATGAATGGCTCAGATCATATTGACTCGATCTCCATATTTTTCTAAAAGATTCACACCTAGTTTTATTAATACCCTTTAATTATTTTAATTTATTAAGTTTAGACTTAGGCATCCATTAAAGACAATTAACTATTTTAAGAAATCTGTCTTCGAGTGAAATTTCCCAAAATGATTTCTTGGTATTCTGGAATACATGTGTTGTATCCTCTCTACAAATTTGGAGGCTTAGAGCACATCTGATGCTACTAGAAATCAACACTCCCTCTTAGCGAGAATTGTGCTCTAGTAATGCAACCTGTTGAAGCATCACCCTGAATCTGTAACATCTCCCTCTGCGTTGCTGATGTTTGACATCACTGCTCACCAACTACTGCGCAAATGCTGCATCTGTGCTGTTGCTGACTCTGCATGTTGTTGCCAACTACATCTGCATTGCAACTTGTTCTCATCTGTTGTTGCTACAACTAAGAAACCATCCAAAATATTGAACCAAAGGTGTTCAGCATGATGCATCTGTTGCTGGAGTTCTGACTGCTGCTAGTATTTGCATTGACCCTCTGAAGTCTCTGCATTGCTTTTGACTCTGCTTTGTGCCAATTGCACTGCTACAAACTCTGCTCTGCATTGCTAAGTCTCTGGCGCTCTTAGCCATTGCAACTGTCACTCTGGCATTACTTTGCACCCATTGACACTGGTCCATCCTGCTACTTCTGATATGGGCTCCCGTAGCAAGCTATTGATCCAAGAGGTGGATTCCTCAAGGATGCTGCCCATCTGCAGTTCTTTCGAACTACAGTACTAGATCACCCCACCTCTCCCTTGGAGGTATCTGGGCAATCATGGCAAACTCCTCTTCCTCAATCCTTGCGGTTGCAGCCTAGGGATCATGTTTCTCATCCTTGTCCTTCTTCTTCCTTCGCTGCTCCTGCTGCCCCTTTGATGCAAGGGATGCATTCTCCTCCTCGATCCTTGCGGTTGCAGCCTGTGGATCATGTTTCTTGTCCTTGTCCTTCTTCTTTCTCTGCTGCTCCTGTTGCCCCTTTGATGCAAGGGCTGCATTCTCCTCCTCCTCCTTGGGCTTCGTCCCACTGTTGCTGTTTCCATCAAGTTTGCACTTGACTAAGTCTCGCCTCATCTCTTCTTGTTGAAGAGCAACCCACATCCCTTCCCAATCCAACAATTTCTCTTTGCCCAGGATACTCTGGACAAAGAATTTCCATTCTTCTTAGACTGAATTCAGGGCCAACCTCACCATCTCTGTAGGCTGGGGCATTGATCCTGCAGCTGCCAACTGATGTTGGACTTCCTGAAGCTTCGATAGGAACAGATCAATGTGTTCCCCCTTCTGCATTGTCGAGGATCTCATTTTCTCCTCCAAGTAGATCTTTCGCTGCTCGGAAGATCCTTGATACAACGTAGCCAAGGCATCCCACATCTCTTTGGTCGTCCCTTTGCCAACAATGTGACACACAACATGATCCCTCACTCCGTCGAGGATCAACTGCTTGGCTTTTGGCATCTCAGCCTTGTACTTCTTGAGCAGATCTGCATTGGAGGGTGCAACAACCACACTATCGATAGAGGCTTTGAGATCATGTTCATCTAGAAGGCGGGAGATCCTAGCCTTCGAGATCACATAGTTGTATGCTCCATCCAATCGATCTTGACCTCTTAGACCATTAGCTGCCATCTCTGCCAACAAAAGTTGAACTGCTCCCTGTCTTCTCTACGCAACTACTAGGCTGGCCTATGCACTTCCTGCTGGAGTTAGTAGATCAGCTCCTTGCTACTGCTGCTCAACAATTGAGAAATATAATTCCTTGGCTCAGAATTTACTAGGGAAGAAATTCCCTCAAAAAGCGTCTTCTTCCTTCTTCTGTTGCTTTTATGACCCAACAAACACTGCAGAAAAATGCATCCCACCTAAAGACTGCTCTGCATTGAATCTGCTGCTGCGCTGCTCCCTCTTTCATTGACAAATCATGAACTAGAAATCTTACCTCTTTGTCAACTCACTCAGTGAGAGATTTTCCTCGAGAATCTTGCCCTCCTAGCTTGGAATGTGCAATCCCTCTGGGGATTCAATCTGCTACCTATGCAGCACTTCGATCTCCCTCCTTCTCTTCAACGTTGGGCTCTTCTGGTCTAGTCTCTTGTTTCACCTGCCCTCTGGTACCATGTGTAAATATGGAGACCCAAATCCCTACTGCAGCAAACCGATATTACTTCTCCTACTTGTTTTTTCATGCAAGTTATTTACTGTGTTACACTGTAAATATCGAAGTAAATACGATTGCAACCTTCACTAATTAAATTATATGCGGAAACAAGAACTGAACAAGAAGAAGTAACCACACACAAGTGACACCGTTGTTTTTGGACAAATGTCCCCGGAAAAACCTAATGCAAGAAAATCGGTGCAATAGTTGAGGGTTTGTATTATTATGAAATAGTTTTTTAATACAATTCTTTAGATGCCTAAACTGGAAATCCTATATAGAGATCTAATTGGACAAAAGATAGTGAGATGATCTCACCATGTCATTGGAAAATCTGACATTGATCTGCACTGGAGATGAGCCTTTGCGTAGCATTGCATCACACCTACGCAGTTACTATGTCATTGTTGCTGGGACTGCGCTACACCTCCTCTTGATCTCTTGCTCGCTGGAAACTCCGACCCTCTGGCCTCCCGGTCTCACACCCCAGCGCTAGCACTAGATCCTGACTATTCCGCAGCAGAAATGAAGCTTTGCACTGCCACAACGTAGCTCTGCATTGCCTCTGCATGGCATTACACCGCCTCTCCGGACTATTCTCTGCCCTCTCTGCCTTGCACTCTCTGAATCAGAAAAACTTCCTCCGGAAAACTATCCCTGCCCCTCACTGCAAGAATCTCGTCGATGATCTCTCTGGGTGCTTTGCGTTGCGCTCTTGAGAAATCAATCTCTTGATCCCACTCGATGTGTCTTCCAAATGCCCATCGAAGTCCTTCTTATAAACTTCTCATTGAGTAATGAACGACCCAGACTAAATTCTAATCAATGGTTCAGATCATATTGACTTGATCTCCTTATTTTTCTAGAAGATTCACATCGAGTTTTATTAATACCCTTTAATTATTTTAATTTCCTAAGTTTAGACTTAGGCATCCACTAAAAATAATTAATTATTTTAATAGAATTGTCTTCGGGTGGAATTTCCCAAAACGATTTTTGGGTATTCTAGAATACATGTGTCCTAACCTCCGTGCAAATTTTGAGGCTTAGTGCACATTTGATGCTACCAGAAATCAACAAACTGAAATATAACAGTGACATTGGCACATAAAGGAATCTATTTGATTAAAGATCTTGGTTTTGGAAAAGTAGTTTTTGATAGTAGTTTCCCTCATTTGCATTTTGGTGTTCTTAGGCTTCTCATACTTGCATCTAAAGTTCTCTAAAATAAATGTACTCACTGCTATCATAAAAGTTTACACTTGGTTATGCCATGTTAATAATAATTGCTCATTGTGTGGAAAGGATTTGCTTACATTGTTTAATGTGCTATTGCGAACAAGATTGCTAGCATCTAACATATTGTTCTCTTGTGAATTGAATGAACTTCAAAGAATCATTTTTTCACTAAGTAAGCTCACTCTAAAGCACTTGACATAATCCAATAATCTTGTTGAATTGTTGCTTAAGTGGATAAATCTAATAATCCATTTTGATATTTGTATCTCTTGTTCTCTTACACATTGGTGTTAAAGATCTAAGTGTTCTTAACTTGCGGCCTTGTGAATCTAATTGAATGTCTCTTGAATAATTGTCATCTTGTTGACAAAACTTGGAAGAATTCTAAGTGTCTAAGGAGCATTAATAATCTTGAGCAATTGAGTAATATATTTAAGTGCTTTTCTTTCCATTATTGTTTCATACCTGTTGTGGATCTCTGGCATATTGGTAATCTTTCCTTTAAGAGCATTTATCTTGTGATTATCTAACACTTCGGAAATTACTTCTTGGTTATCGCTTGTATCTTGTTGCCACTTGTAAAATTGGCACATTTCCTTGTGGTTGAGATTGTCTCTTAGTTACCATTGTTGATTACTTGTTGCCATAACTTAAGATCAATCATAACTAAGTACTTAAAAGAACATTAAACAATCTTACCTTAAGAAGACACTCAATAATCTTGCATCTCATCCTAGAACTCATCTTGCATTAATCATTTACCTCCAAGCATAAGCTTGGTTGATAGAAATATAGTAACGCCCTTCTGATCTTTGCTTTGAGAAGTCTAGCCCCTCTAGTATTTAAAATGGTGATCTCGTAGTCGTCAGAGCCACAATGTCTGCAGCACCGGAGGCATCGGGTATGTTAGATTTCAAAGCGAGGGATCGTTAACCAAGCCCTTCGTCGCTTCACCTTGACTTCTCTCTGTCACTTAGTTTAGATACTAGGCTCAATATAGATAAAGATCAAGGGGTACACTTAGTCATCTAATTACAATAAACCAAGATTCTTGCATTTAACCTAGTTTGTAGGATTTGCATTTCATCGAGGATAGTCAAGCATCTATTAAGCTGCGGCTGTTCATCCATTCATTTGGTCTTCAATTGATATCAAGCAAGTGGTTGACTCCATAAGGCACTAGTCTCACAAAGTAATTTAATCTGATCTCTAAAACCTTTGCCAAAATCAACAAATTGGCAGGCCATTCAATCGTGTCTCTTGGACTTGTTGGTAGCCAACGAGTCTTGCATTCTCACATTTCATGGGGACAACCCCCCATAGCTTGTTGGGTGATAGCTGGAACAGAGAGGTCGAGGATCAGAGTGACAGCCCCGACCCGAGTCATTGTTGCAGTGCCTGTACAATCTGAGCGACAACAGGTATGAAGCCAAATGAAAGCCAAACAAGAAGTTCAAAATTCAACTAAAGCAATATTTCCCATCTAAAATGATAGGTTATGGGTTACCAAGAGAGTAGGTAAATTATCATATATAAATAATAAATTAATATATTTTAAAAAGAATTAAAGTTTATATTATTATAAATTTTATTAATCTTACATATATTATAAATAAATAAATCTTATTTATTATAATTAATTAACTTATAATAAATTATAAATAGATTAAATATAATATATAATATTAACTTTCAAGTTTATATATATATATATATATATTTATATATATATATATATATATATATATATATATATATATGGATGGCGATCCTTATCTGAACCTCATTGCTAAATTCAGATTCGAATCGAACTTGATCATTGTCAAACTCGAACTCGAACCCAAACCATGAGACATAGATTTCAACTGTGACAAGGTTGACTGTCTAAAAGTGACATGCAAATTTTTCCATACAAATTTGCATGATAACAGGCTGGCATCCTAATTTTTGGTAATTTGTTCATGGAGCAAAGCAAGTCTGATATTTTATACAAGAATAGACAAAATGATGTTATTCTCTCTTAAGCGACAAGGATTAAATTCAAATTTCTCAAGAATATAAAATCCCAACTGCAAGACCATTTTTACTATTATATATTTTTCATAAGGATTTGAACTTTATCTTTGCTGCATTTTGTAATTTATGGTTTTGTTGTTTAATTTACTTTACATTTGTGCTTTTGCAGCTTCTGCTAGCAATTCTACAGTAAAACTACCACCGGAGCTATGCAAGCTTGTCTGTTTGCCCATATCTCCAAGTATTTTGTACACTTTTTCATTTCTACCTTCTGTAATGCACCGAATTGAAAGCATGCTTAGTGCGGCACAGTTGCAGAGGATATTTTCAAATCAATGGCCATGCAATTTCAGTGTTCCCACTACTAAGGTATTTAGTTCTAGAATCTTGTTTTGATATCTTGAATAGAAATTTCTGTTCTATAGTTTCCTTTCAGCTGCAATCTTTCAAAAATATATTAACACTTAAAACATGCAGATTCACAAGCACTACCTGCTAGGTGTAAACAGGTTAAATGATCTAAAGCTTTTGTTGTCAAACACCACACTGCAGCGTGTTGGTGGAAAAGGATGAAATTTTTCAATCATTATAACTTTTTTCCCTTTTCTCTCTTTTATTTTAAAATTACCTTTTATATTAGCATAATATATTTAGAAAACAAAAGGAAAACATATGTAGAATGGTATATATTGTAGTACGTCTCATATTTTCTGCCTTAGTGCTGCTAGTGAAGAAATAAAGTCTGAATAAATCTGGAATTTTTGCATCTTTAATAAGAAGAAACCTTTAGTTAAGGATTGCATACACCCCTACACCTGAGTTATAACAAAACCATTGAAACGAGCTGATCTCATTTGCAGAAACATATTTGCATCTCCCTTCATCTCAGCTAAAAATTACAGCCCTTTGCATGGTTGGTTATTACTCTAGGGCTCCCATCGAAGGCCCGATTAACAGAGAGTGGGCTCATAGATATACTTTATCTATTCCATGGCAAGCCAAAGACAATGAAACACATATTTGGGTTTGTCAATTTGCCAAGAAATGTTGACAACACATTCAGGATCAACACTCCACATTATTTCAGGGGAAGGTCCATTGGCTCACCTTAGAGTAGCAAGACTATTCATCGATATTCTTGATATCAAGAAATTTAGCATTAAGTGAAGCACATCCACGTTATCTTGCTACAGTGGAAAATTTTGTGGCAAATTGACTTTACATATCTCAATATGGAATATTTGCTATTTAGTGAAACATACATAAGTTATAACTGACTTGCCATGCTGAAAATGAGATACTTTATTCAATTAACTTATCACAATTGCACCAGTTAGAAATATGGTTGAAGGTCTCTTGGATAATGTCAAGATGTGATATAAGTACAACTAAAATTTATTTCTTTCTTGTTGGACCCTTGTAATGAACCGAAAATTTTATTTCTGGAACCATCAAATAAAAATGGGACAAGAGCTCATATCATAATGGTCAAAAGGAAAGAAATATTTTTTATGAATGAATGATACAATGACGTGTTGAAAATGTAACTAGTGTCTTCATAATGTAATACAAATGTATCATTGATGTACTAATTATATTCATTCATTCATTATTATTATTTTTATTTCTAGTCATGCTCTTCATGCTTCTAGGGTTTATTGAGTGAAAAGAAATTTATTACGAGTCAAAGAAATGTGTTTGAGTCAAAGTCCTATTTGGACTCCTTGTATGAAAAAGAAAAATTATTTTATTTGAGTCAAAAAGTCAAAATTGTCATCCACAAAACCAAGGCAGCCCTGTTTGGACAAGTCGACCTAGAAGAGGCAGCTATTTGACCTTCTAGACAGCTATAAATAGAAGTCACTTCGAGCTCATTCATCCACATATCACACACATCAATTTCTATGCAAAACACAAGAAGAAATATAGAGAAGTCAAAACAACGAGAAGAAAAGTAAAAGGAGAGAGAAAGTTCGGATTTTTGGCTTGCTTTGTTCGCTAGTGCAAAGGTGCTTGGGCAACTCTGCGAAATTATAGGTCCAAAATTATGTGATTTGACCAGATTTGACATCATTTGACCAAGTTGACTTTGACTTAGTCGGAAGAGATTTGAAGGAGCACTGACTTGGGTATTTGTGGCCGTCTTGGTCTTGGGTCTTGGATATCTCTCTTTGATTTGATTCTATAAAAAGGGGATTTTTTGTTTTCCCCCTGGTGGGGTTTTGCCCTGGTTTTGAGTCTAATTTTTGGTGTTCTTTGTCTCTTTGTGATCTTTATGTTTTTGATAATTGCTTGATGAAGAAAACATAATGTTAATAAGTGTTAAATTTGGAAACTAGGGCCAAACTCCATGTGGGTCTTTTCATTTATGGCAGTTGATATTTTTCTTGGATTCCTCTTGTCGAGAGGTGTAGGATTGATCTAAAGATCATTCGATTCTAACATGTATTCATGGAGATATGAATTTATTTGTGTTATGCGACAATTCATCAAGGTCGGCCAACGGCCAAATTGCCCCCCTCTATCCTAAACGTTTTACTATAAAAAGAGTTGCCTTACAAGTCATTTGACACACACCTCTTGTGATCCTTTCCTCTCCACTTGTCTTTGGTTTTTGGTGGGAGGAGAGATCTTAAGATGTTATGATGCCCTATACCCTAACGCTATCATAAAAGAGACACAACTTCTTATACGCTGCCAAGGAGAGCCCTTATCACAGTCAAGGGGAAGCCCTAGACGTAGAGCTTAAAGGGTTTTCTAAAGAGACCTATGCTACCCTAAATTATAGTCCATGAAGCCAGACTTAATGTTAATTTTGGGTATGTTCTATGCTTAGAGCAATTTATTTCAATTTTCACATTTAGCTCAATATCTTTTCCAAATTAGCAATCACATCAACATTAAAGTAAACTGCAGATAGAACATAAACATAAATCGCAGAAGACAAGCCAAGACAAGAGGACACAAGATGTGGCACTAGCCAGGGACAAACCCCAATGTGGGGAAACCCTTGATCAATTATTCTTATATGTTCTTCAATAGTTCAGCAGAGAGAGAGAGAGAGATAGTACATTTACAACAAAAGTCAACACTTTGACTTATCTAGAGAAGAGCATAGATCATCTCTAAGAAGATGATACATGAGATCAGTTGAAGACATGTTGCTTCAACTGATTCTCCAAGGTGACTCCTTCACCTATCGCTGTGTTGCATTTCGTCATCATCCTGCACCTCACCGCGTTGCACCATGTTGCACCCATCATCACTATGCTGCATCTCATCATGGTTCATTAATCATGACTGTACCCATCACTGTATTGCATTATGTGCCATTGTTGCACCATGTTGCCATACTGACTATGTGTTGGCTGCATCTTGCTTGCTTGTTGTCCCTCGCTTGCTTGTTGTCCCTATCATGGTTCTTGTCCTTAGCATGCTAGCTGTCCCTTGCATGCTAGCTGTAACATTGCATGCTTGGTGTATTTGCTGCTAAGTACCATACAACTGTTCCAATGTTAGTTAGTTGTCCCTTGCATGCTACTCTCCTTCAGAGACAAATGCTCTAGCTGTTCCGACAGTTCTGGCTGTTCCCGACAATTCCGACAGTTCCGACAAATCCAGCTGTTCCTGGCAGTTCCAACAATTCTGGCAATTCCCGACAGTTCTGGCAGTTCCGGCTTTTCCCGGCAGTTCCAGATTTTCCTGGCAGTTCCAGCTTTTCCCTGCAGTTCCAGCAATTCTGGCTATTCCCCGCAGTTCTGACAGTTCCAGGCAGTTCCGACAATTCTGACTATTCTCGACAATTCCGGCAGTTCCAGGGACCAGCTTTTCCCAAGCGTTCCGGTAGTTCGCGGTAGTTCCATCAGTTCCCGACGATTTTGGCAATTCCGGCTATCCCGACAGTTCTGGCTTTTCCCGGCAGTTCCAGCTTTTCCCAGCAGTTTCGGCTTTTCCCGACATTTCTAGCTTTTCTCGGCAGTTCCCAACGGTTTTGACAATTCCAGCTATTCCTGACAGTTCCGACAATTCCCGGCAATTCTCGGCAGTTCCCGATAGTTTAAGCAGTTCTCGTAAATTCCGACAGTTTTGGCAGTTCCCGGCAGTTCTGGCTTCTGCCCTCTGCGTCATCTTTCCTGATTGTTCTGGCAGTTTCGGCTTCTGGATTAGGGTAGCGTTATCCCTTAGGATCTCTTCTCCTACTAAAACCCTAAGACAAGTAGAGAGGAAGAGATCGAAGTTTGTTGAAATGACTTGAAGGCCACCTCTATTTATACTAAAACGTTAAGCACAAGTGGGGTTTATTTGGTTGCAGACCAACCTTGATGAATTGTCCCATAACACAAATAAATTCATATCTCCATGAATACTTATCGGAATCGGATGATCTTTAGATCAATCCTACACCTCTCGATGAGAGGGATCCAAGAAAAAATCAACTTCCATTAAGAAGATGACCCACATGGAGTTTGGCCCTAGTTTCCAATTTTAACACTCCCTTTCAACTAGGGAGAACTCCATTCGCTGATCCATATGTCTGACTGTACTATCTCTGCCATCAGTGCCCTGCACTGCTCTGCTTTGTTTTGCTCTGCTCTGCTCTGCTCTGCTGAAGCATGAAGAAGAAGAATTGATGAAGAATGTCTCATACCATTATCTACTGACTCGAAATCAGTTTCATCTAAAGAGAGTGTGTCACATCACTCTTACTGACCCGAAATCAGTTTTATTGATCTCAGATCAATATCACAGGAGACTGTCTCAAACCACTCATACTGATCCTAGATCAATGGATGTCATCCTAGCATAGGGAGTACGATAGATACAACGATGCGTCCATTGATAGTACTACTATGGTCCCTAACCCCATTTCTCCGCTTATTGATCAGATGAGAGATACTTCCCATGAGTCCCGGACTGCATGGGTAGGATGCCTTCATAGGAGAACTAATCATCTTGTCCACAGGAGAACGAATCATCCTGCCCCACAGTCACCACAAAAGAACTAATCATCCCGTTTCATAGTTTCCACGGGAGAACTAATCATCCCAGCCCACAGGAGAACTAATCATCCTGTTTCGCAGTTGCCACGGGAGAACTAATCATCCCGGCCCACAGGAGAACTAATCATCCTGTTCCGTAGTCGCCACGGGAGAACTTATCATTCTGGCCCACAAGAGAACTAATCATCCTGTTCCATAGTTGCCACAGGAGAACTAATCATCTTGGCTCACAGGAGAACTAATCATCCTGTTCCATAGTCGCCACGGGGTATCATAGGGGAAGGTTGAACCTGTCATCTTATACATAGCGTACCACCAGGGAGGGTGAGTCGCCCTGTGGTCGTATGTTGCTCCAGTAAGTACCCCAAGCCCCCCAGAGCTCACAGAGCTCAATGCATGCAACATGCAGGACCCTTATAAGAAGGTCTCTCATTGACTCCAAGTCATTCGTGAAAGTCACAGATTTGACATTTCCCCGGGGCTTTGACAAAATGTTTGCAACCTATACATTAGTTTCAATGCGATGGAGCCTCCTCACTCATCGACTTACCATATCCCAGATAAGGAAGTTTTTGATGTCTATCTATTGGAGCAATTATCGAATACGGGATTCCTCAATAATCGAATCCCCCCTCTGGTTGTCACAGAGAATCACAGTGGTATTCATCATGTGTACAAACAACTCACGCAAGAGCTTCTGCAACCATGCAGCTTCACACGAGATCATACTCGTACCTATGTATTCGGTCTCGGCAGTGCTTATAGCAACTGACTTTTGCTTCCTGCTCATCAATGATATCGAAGCAGAATCCAAAGAGAACCAGCACTAGGAAGTGCTCTAGTGATCCTCCACACTGCCTGCCCAGTCAGCATTCGAATAATCATGCACTTTCATATTTCCGGCAGTGTATCTCAATCCATAAGAGATTGTGCCCCAAAGATATCTCAGAAGATTCTTGGCACCAATCCAGTGAGGCTCAACCAAATATGAGCTCACCATGCTAACTGCAAAACATATGTCCGAACAGAAGTTCACCAAGAACATCAACGCAAATGAGTTTATGAAACTCAGAGGCATTTCTTAAATCTTGTCCGACATCACTACCATATAACTTCTGAAAGTTAAGATCCTCGAGGTAGTCACACGCTTGCATTTTATCATTCCACATCTGGAATCCAATTCCCTCCTACTTCTGCAAATGAGAGGCTCTGCACCTGTCAGAAACAAGTCGTCCTCATAAGGTGCTGGTATGAGAGGTCTATCATCCACAACCTTCGAGTAATGGTTTGGATCGGTTTCACTCCTAGTGAATCTCAGCTTCATCAAACATCTATCAATCCTCTCATACTACGCCCAAGGTGTTTTGCTTCAAGACATAGAGGACTTTCTTCGACTTGTATACATGAGATTCCCGATCATGAATCTCAAACTCCTCGAGTTGTTCCAAACCTATGGACCTGTTGCATGAGGGGAATGGGCCCCTTATAAGATTTCCTTCGGTACATCTCAGACATGTACCTTCATGCTCTTCTTGAATTCAGGCATCCCTATCACCATCTGACTCACATCGAGTAGAGCCCCATAGGTAGACCTCCGGTGTTATAGATGCGATATGTCAATTGACATGATCCCCAATGGACCATCCCGCAACTTGATACAAATTGCCAAACTTGAACCCATGAGAAAAAGCATCTTTGAAAATTCTATTTTTTAACACGTACCTTTCCATCGATGAATGCCACCCTGAAACCTTCGACTTCCATTTTCGAGATGGACACCAGGTCCTTCTTGTGATTAGGTACATAAAAGAGATTCTTGTTAATGAATAGAGTTACCCTCATTCAATTGAGGGGTAACATTCCCTACACCCTTTCCGGGATAGGTGGCATCGACTCCAAGTATAATCCCACGGTTGTTTTCGTCTCTACCAAATTCGAGAGAGCACCCTTCTATCCGATGAGGTGCCTTGAAGCACTATGATCAATAAGCCAGATTCCCAAAGAATCTAAAGGAGAGGGCCAATACAAGATAATGCTTCGTTATCTTATTATAAACAACATTTGATTCTTCATACCTAGGGTTCCTTGCTTTCTCTGAAGAGTCGGTCGTTTCCTTGATGACCTGCATTACGTGTCATTCCTTTGACCATTGAAGATGTCCCTGGAATGATTGTTATATTCATCAAGAGATGTGTCTCTGCCATTTAGACACTCCTTCGCATAATGGCCAAACTTATTGCAACCAAGGCATCTGCCTTTCCTTCCACCCTTAGATCCGGACTTTCAGATGAAGTGATCTTTAGGTAGGCCATCAGAAACTTCTGCTGTGCCACTCTGCTTCGACTTCACCCTTGGTGAATTTGAAGAGGGATGAGGAATCCATTGAACCTTTTTTTTTTCTTTCCCAACTGTCTTTGGTGATTTCTCTTTCACTCTTGCTTGGGCATTGCCTTCACCTTAGCTCTGATACCATGTTAATTTTAGGTATGTTCTATGCTTAGAGAAATTTATTTCAATTTTCACAGTTAGCTCAATATCTTTTGCAGATTAGCAATCACATCAGCAGTAAAGTAAACTACAGATAGAACATAAACATAAATCGCAGAAGACAAGCCAAGAAAAGAGGACACAAGATGTGGCACTAGCCAGTGACAAACCCCAATGTGGGGAAACCCTTGATCAATTCTTCTTATATGTTGTTCAATAGTTCAGCAGAGAGAGAGAGATAGTACATTTACAACAGAAGTCAACACTTTGACTTATCTAGATAAAAGCATAGATAATCTCTAAGAAGATGGTACATGAGATCAGTTGAAGACATGCTGCTTCAACTGATTCTACAAGGTGATATCGTTCTGCTGCATTTTGTCATCATGCTGCACCTCACCACGCTGCACCATGTTGCACCCACCATCACTATGTTGCATCTCATCATGCTTCATTAGTCATGACTGCACCCATCATTGTATTCCGTTATGTGCCATTGTTGCACCATGTTGCCATACTGACCTACGTGTTGGCTGCATCTTGCTTGCTTGTTGTCCCTTTCTTGCTTGTTGTCCCTAGCATGCTTGTTGTCCTTAGCATGCTAGATGTCCCTTGCATGCTAGCTGTAACATTGCATGCTTGGTGTATTTGCTGCTAAGTACCATACAATTTTCCCAATGTTAGTTAGTTGTCCCTTGCATGCTGCTCTCCTTCAAAGGCAGATGCTCTGGCTGTTCCGACAGTTCTCGACAATTCCGACTGTTCCCAACAGTTCCGACAGCTCTTGGCAGTTCCAACAGTTCCAGCAAATCTAGTTGTTCCCAACAGTTCCGGCAGTTCTGGTAGTTTCGAAAATTCCCGACAGTTCCAGCTTTTTCGTTAGTTCCGATAGTTCCCGACAGTTCCGGCTTTTCCCGACAATTCCATCATTTCCAACTATTCCTGGCAGTTCCGGTAATTCCGGCTATTCCTGGCAATTCCGGCTTTTCCTGACAGTTCCGGTAGTTCACGGCAGTTTCGGCAATTCCCGACAGTTCTGTTAGTTCCCGACAGTTCTTGCAATTTCGGCTATTCTCGGTAGTTCCGGTAGTTTCGGCTTTTCCTGGCAGTTTTGGTAGTTCTGGCTTTTCCCGGCAATTCTGGCGAATCCCAGCAGTGCTGGCAATTCTCGGCAGTTCTGACAATTCCTGGCAGTTCCAACAGTTTCGACAGTTCCCGACAGTTCTGACTTCTGCCCTCTATATATGTCAGCTTTCAAGTTCCCGGCAGTTTCGGCTTCTGCCCTTTGCGTCATCTTTCTCGGTTGTTTCGGCAGTTTCAGCTTCTAGATTAGGGCAACGTTATCCCTTAGGATCTCTCCTCCTACTAAAACCCAAAGACAAGTAGAGAGGAAGAGATCCTGAGTGTGTTGAAATGACTTGAAGGCCACCTCTATTTATACTAAAACGTTGAACACAAGTGGGGTTTATTTGGTTGCAGGCCAACTTTGACAAATTGTCCTATAACACAAATAAATTCATATCGCCATGAATACTTATCGGAATCGGATGATCTTTAGATCAATCCTACATCTCTCGATGAGAGGGATCCAAGAAAAATATTAACTTCCATTAGTAAGATGACCCTCATGGAGTTTGGCCCTAGTTGCCAATTTTAACACTTAACGCTGGTATGGAGAATGCTAAATGATGCACTAATACGCTGTCCTATTAGGGGTGTGTATGCAGCAAGAAGAGGCACTTCATGCAGTCATGATGGAGGCTTCCATTCACTGTCAAAGGGAGCCTCTATACGCAGCTAAAGGAAGATCCATAAAATCCCTAATTGCATTCCTCAAAGGGAGTTCTAATCCGCATTAAAGGGAGATCCTTTCATGCTATATTAGGAAACACACAACGGCTAGAGGAGGCTCCTAACCGAAGCACTTAGGGTGCACTAGGAGAATATAAATAGGTGTTTTATATGGAGCTAACGGAGGCTCCAAACAACAACATTTAAATGTGCACTAGGACGCAGTCATTAAAGGTGTCATTTTGCAGTTGAGGAGGACTGTTCGAGGTAGCCGTTACTCGTTGTTTTCAGGAGGAATATAGTTGGTTGTTGTCCTGAAAGAAGCCTTGCACAGTCATCTAGTCACTTGTTGTAGGTGACAGCATGGTTATGTTTTGGTATGATATCCTAGGCATAAGTATCCAATGAAGAGAAGCTATGGGGTTGCTGTTTGAAGGTTCAATGGATCGCAACATGATGTGGGTAGTGCAACAACAACAATGTATTGCAGTAGCAGTGATGATGCACAGTGGTGATGGGTGCAACATGGTGCAACACAGTGATGATGGGTGCAGCATGGTGTAGCACAATGATGATGGGTGCACCATGGTGCAACATAGTGATGTTGGGTGCAACATGGTGACAATGAGTGCAGCTTGAATGGATGCAACGTGGACAATGCATGCATTGATTGTTGGGTGCAGCATGGTGACAATGAGTGCAACTTGGATGGATGCAGCATGGACAATGAATGCATTGACTGTTGGGTGCATCATGATGACAATGAGTGCATCACGCTATTGGATGCAACATGGTTAATGCAACACACTGTTGGGTGCAACATAGTGATCCTGTATGGTGCAGCATGGTGTAATGAAGTGCAGCACTGTGATGGGTGCAACACAGTGATGGGTACAACATGGTGATGGAATCCCCTGTGTTCAGATCAACTACCTCATGTGGTATCTTCGTAGTAAATATCTCCTCTTATTTTGTCAAGTCAAAATGGTGACTTCTGATGTATATGTACTATCTCTCTTTGTGCTGAACTATTGAAGAACATAAGAAGAATTGATCAAGGGTTTCCCCACATTAGGGTTTGTCCCTGGCTGGCACCACATCTTGTGTCCTCTTGTCTCGGCTAGTTTTCTACGATTTATGTTTATGTTCTATCTGCATTTTACTATCATGCTAAATGTGATTGCTAATCTAGAATTGATATTGAGCTAATATGGAAAATTGAAGTAAATTTGCTCTCAGCATAGAACATGCCTAAAATTAACATGGTATTAGAGCTGAGGTGAAAACAAAGCCCAAGCAAGAGTGAAAGCGCAATCACCGAAGACAGATGAACAAGGTCAAAAGACTCAATGGGTTCCTCATCCCACTTCAAATTCACGAAGGGTGAAGTCGAATAAAAGAAGATTATCAAAGTGGCACAACGGAAGCATCTGGTGGCCTACCTATAGGTCACTTCAATGGGAAGCCCGAATCTAAGAAGAAGGAAAGGAAGATGCCTTGCTTGCAATACAATTGGCCATTATGCGAGGTAGTGTCCGAATAGAAGGGACACATCACTTGATGATGATAACAATCATTCCAGGGGCATCCTCAATGATCGGAGGAATGACATGTATAATGGCAAAGGAAAAGGGAATATAGGTCATCAAGGAAATGGCCGTCTCTTCAAGAAAGCAAGGATCTCCAGGCATGAAGAATCTAATGTTGTTTTAGGTAAGCAAGAGGAGATCAACCCTCATCACTACGTCTCCTCCAGACACTTTGAAAATGTGGTATATTGATATTGGTGCTTCAAGGCACTTCATCAGATACAAGGAAGATCTATCCAATTTGATAGAGAAGGAGACAATCGTGGAGATTATTCTTGGAGACAATGCCATCTACCTCGGAAAGGGTGTAGGGAATGCTACCCTTCAATTGAATGAGAGTAGCACAATTCATTTGCAAGAAGTTCTTTATGTACCTGATCTCAAGAAGAACCTGGTGTCCATTTCGGTAATGGAAGTCAAAGGTTTCAAGGTGGCATTCATCAATGGAAAGGTACATGTGTGGATAAGGAATTTTTAAAAGATGCTTTTGAGTTCAGGGTTGGCAATTTGTATCAAGTTGTAGAAAGTCCATTATGGACCATCTTAGTTGACACATATCTTCTATAGCACCAGAGGTCTGCTCATTATGGGGCCCTACCCAATGTGAATCAGATGGTGAAAGGGGTGCTTGAATTCAAGAAGAGCATAGAGGTACATGTCCGAGATGTACCGAAAGAAAACTTACAAGGGGACCATTCCCCTCATATAGAAGTCCACAGATTTGGAACAACTTGAGGGGTTTGAGATTCATGTTCGAGAATCTCATGTATACAGGTGGAATAAATCCTTTTATGGCTTGAAGCAACAGCCGAGCTTGATATGAGAGGATTGATAGCTAGCTGATAAAGCTGAGATTTACTAGGAGTGAAGTCGATCCAAACCATTGCTTTAAGGTTGTGGATGATAGACCTCTCATACTAGTACCTTATGTGGATGATCTCTTTCTGGCAGGTACATACCCTCTCATTTAAAAAAGTAAGAGGGAGTTGGATTCTGGATTTGGAATGGTGAACTGCAAGCCCGTGACTACATTGATGAAGCTTAACCTTAAGAAGTTATGCGGTAGTGATGCTGGACCTGATTTGGGAAATGCCTCTGAGTTCCATAAACTCATACTAGCATTGATGTTCTTAGTGAACTCCCATCCGAATATATGTTTTGCAGTTAGCATGTTGAGTTCATAAATGGATGAGTCTCACTGGATTGGTGCCAAGAATCTTTTAAGATATCGTCAGGGCACAATCTCACATGGATTGAGATACACTGCTGAAAAAGTGAAGCCAGATGATTATTTTGATGTTGACTAGGCAGGTAGTGTGGAAGATTGCAAGAGCACTTCTGGGTGCTGGTTCTCTTTGGTTTCTACTTCGATATCCTGGATGAGAAGGAAGCAAAAGACGATTGTTTTGAGGACCGCTGAGGTTGAATACATAGCAGTGAGTATAGCCTCGTGTAAAGCTATTTGGTTGTGGAAGCTCTTTAATGAGCTGTTTGGACACGTGCTGGATACCATTGTGATCTTCTATGACAACAAGAGGGGGATTGGATTGTTGAGGAATCCTGTGTTCTATGATCGCTCCAAGCATATAGACATCAAGTACCACATTATCTGGGATATGGTACAACGGGGAGCAAGAAGGCTCCATCACTTTGGGACTGAAATGTTGGTCGTCGTTATTCTAATGAAGCCCCTGGGAAAGGTCAAATTCATGACCTTCTGAGAACGACTAGGAGTCGTGGAGAGACTCTCTCCTGAAAGTCCTGTATGATATGGACATTGTGCTCTAGGAGCTTTGAGGGGCTTGGCGGTACTTCGTGGAGCGATGAGCAACCATAGGGTGAGTGGTTTAGCCTTCCCCTAGTGGTTTGGTATGTAGGTAGGATGAGTGGTTCATCCTTCTCCTGCTGAAACACAGTCATAGGGTGAGTGGTTCAACCCTCCTCTAGTGATTTGTTGTGCACAGGGTGAGTGGTTCAGCCTTCCCTTGGGATATCCCTGGCAACATGTAGGTAGGATGAGTGGTTCATCCTTCTCCTGTTAAGACATCCTGCCCATGCAGTCTAGGACTCATGGGAAGTACCTATCATCTAGCCAATGAGTAGGGAAATGAGGATAGGGACCATAATAGTACTGATGGACGCATCATGTTACTACCATACTCCCTATGCTAGGATGATATTGATTTGGGATCAATTGGAACTGACTTCGAGTCAGTATGAGTGGTATGATACACTCTCCTTATTTGGAACTGATTTCGGATTAGTAAGAGTGGGTATGCCACACTCTCTTTATTGGAAATGACTTTAAGTCAGTAAGAGTGCTATTAGAGACTCTCTTTTATCTAGGACTAAGTTTGGGTCAGTAGAGGATGGTATGATATATTCTCGATCACTTCTTCTTCATAGTAGCAGAGCAGAGCAAAGTAGTGCAGGGCATTGCGTTGATGGCAGAGATAGTACAGTCTAGCAGATGGATTAGTAGATGGAGTTCTCCCTAGTTGAGAGGGAGTGTTAAATTTGGCAACTAGGGCCAAAATCCATGTGGGTCTTCTCATATATGGCAGCTGATATTTTTCTTGGATTCCTCTCGTCGAGAGGTGTAGGATTGATCTAAAGATCATCTGATTCCGACATGTATTCATGGAGATATGAATTTATTTTTGGTATGCGACAATTCGTTAAGGTCGGCCAACAAACAAATTGCCCCCATCTATCCTCAACGTTTTACTATAAAAATAGGTGGCTTACAAGTCATTTGACACACACCTGTTGTGATCTCTTCCTCTCCACTTGTCTTTGGGTTTTGGTGGGAGGAGAGATCTTAAGATGTTACGCTGCCCTAGAGGAGGCCCTATACCCTAATGTTGTCATAGAGGAGACACAACTTCTTATATGCTGCCAAGGAGAGCCCTTATCACAGTCAAGGAGAAGCCCTAGACGTGGAGCTGAAAGGGTTTTCTATAGAGACCTACGCTGCCCTAAATTACAGTCCATGAACCCAACCTTAACGCTAGTATGGAGAAGTCCTAACCACTGCTAAATGATGCGCTAATACGCTATCCTATTAGGGTTTTGTATGCAGTAAGAAGAGGCACTTAACACAGTCATGATGGAGGCTTCCATTTGCTGTCAAAGGGAGCCTCTATACGCAGCTAAAGGAAAATCCGTAAAAGCCCTAAATGTAGTCCTCAAAGGGATATCTAATCCGCAATAAAGGGAGATCCTTTCATGCTATATTAGGAAACACACAGCAGCTAGAGGAGGCTCCTAACCACAGCACCTAGGGTGCACTAGGACACTATCGATAAGTGTTTTTTATGCAGCTATTGGAGGCTCCAAACAACAACATTTAAATGTGCACTAGGACACAGTGATTAAAGGCGTCAATCCGTAGTTGAGGAGGACTGTTCGAGGTAGCCATTACTCGCTGTTTTCAGGAGGAAAGCAGTTGGTTGCTGCCTTGGAAGAAGCCTTGAACAGTCATCTAGTCACTTGCCGTAGGTGACAACATGGTTATGTTTTGGAATGATATACTAGGCATAAATATCCAATGAATAGAAGCTATGGGGTTGTTGTTTAAAGGTTGAATGGATCGCAGCATGATGTGGGTAGTACAGCAGCAAGAATGTATTTCAACAGCAGTGATGATGGGTGCAGCATGGTGCAACACAGTGATGATGCACAGTGGTGATGGGTGCAGCATGGTGCAACATAGTGATGATGGGTGCGGCATTGTGCAGCACAATGATGATGCACAGTGGTGATGGGTGCAGCATGGTGCAACACAGTGGTGATGGGTGCAGCATGGTGCAACATAGTGATGTTGGGTGCTGCATAGTGATAGTGAGTGCAACTTGGATGGATGCAGCATGGACAATGAATGCATTGACTGTTGGGTGCAACATGGTGACAATGAGTGCAGCTTGGATGGCTGCAGCATGGACAATGAATGCATTGACTATTGGGTGCAGGATTATGACAATGAGTACAACACACTATTGGATGCAGCATGGTTAATGTAGCACACTGTTGGGTGTAGCATAGTGATCATGTATGGTGCAGCATAGTGCAACTTGAATGGTGCAACATGGTGTAATGAAGTGCAACACGGTGATGGGTGCAACACAATGATGGGTGCAACACAGTGATGGGTACAACATGGTGATGGAATCACTTATGTTCAGATCAACTACCTCATTTGGTATCTTCTTAGTGAAGATCTCTTCTCTTATTTTTTCAAGTAAAAATGTTGACTTATGAGGTATATGTACTATCTCTCTCTCTCTCTCTGTTGAACTATTGAAGAACATAAGAACAATTGTTCAAGGGTTTCTGCGCATTGGGGTTTGTCCCTGGCTGGCGCCACATCTTGTGTCCTCTTGTCTTGGCTTGTTTTTTGCGATTTATGTTTATGTTCTATCTGCATTTTACTATCATGCTAAATGTGATTGCTAGTCTGGAATTGATATTGAGCTAATATGGAAATTGAAGTAAATTTGCTTTGAGCATAGAACATACCTAAAATTAACAATAAGAAACCAACAAATATTCACAAGTAGTTATCATGTTAAGGGAAATCATTATTATCTACTTGCTTTTGGTTTCTTGGCATGGTATCGAAGCTTAGGTGAATGAAGGAAGCTTAAAGATCACATCTTGTTGGAACTCTTGTTTTGAAGATATTCTTGAAGCAACTATCTTCTCTCTTCCTCTCCAATGGCAAGACACATGAAGGAAGGTCTCAAGACTCTTAGGAGTCTCCTTGAATCCGTCAAAGGATGCATCATGAAGTTCATCTCCAAACTATTTAAAGAATTCATTTATGAATGTCTTTATTATGCTCTTATAAGTTCATTTGAAGATGATAATACATGGGTAATTGTTAATTTTAGGTATCTTCTATGCTGAGATCAAATTTACTTCAATTTTCCATATTAGCTCAATATCAATTCTAGATTAGCAATCACATTTAGCATGATAGTAAAATGCAGATAGAACATAAACATAAATCGTAGAAAACAAGTCGAGACAAGAGGACACAAGATGTGGCGCCAGCCAGGGACAAACCCCAATGTGGGGAAACCCTTTGATCAATTCTTCTTATGTTCTTCAATAGTTCAACAGAGAGAGAGAGATAGTACATATACATCAGAAGTCAACATTTTGAATTGACAAAATAAGAGCAGAGATCTTCACTATGAAGATAGCACGAGGTAGCTTATCTGAACTCAGGTGAAGGCATACTGCTTCAACTGATCCTTCACTTGACTACATCACCATGTTGCACCTCATCATCATGCTGCACCTGACACTGTGTTGCACCACTATCATATGCTGCATCATTCATCATGCTGCACTATGCTGCACCACTGTCATATGCTGCACCATGCTTTACCACTTTCATACCCATCACTTAGTCTATCTTCAGACCATTTGATTACAATTCGAATTATTTTTGCCTTCATAAGAATCATGTCTTATGTATGTTTGCCATCGACAAAGGGTCTGCACATCCGAATTACATCATCGTCATATAAGGTCTGCTATCATAGGCTTGCCATACGAATTCCATCATATAAAGGTTTGTCATCATCATACAAACCATTCAAGGGCATGTCTTTCATACTAAGATCATCAAAAGGTCATCCAATAAATCTGGTCTGCCATGTGAATATGTATGGCCATAAAATCATGGATGTGAGCCAAGGAAAATCTGGTCTGCCATGCGAATATGTATGGCCATAATCATGTATGTGAGCCAAGGTAAATTTGGTTTGCCATGCGAATATGTATGGCCATAAAATCATGTATGTGAGCCAAGGTAAATCTGGTTTGCCATGTGAATATGTAACCCTACACAAACATGCATAAGATCCATCCCAAATCTTGGTCTGCCATGTGAGGCTATGGAGCCATGAAAACGTACATAAGGATTATATACCAAATCTGATCTGTCATGAGTAGGAAATACATCCAAATCTAGTTTGCCATGCGACTGTCTGCCATGTGAATATGGAACCCTACACAAACATGCATAAGATCCATCCCAAATCTTGGTCTGCCATGCGAGGCTATGGAGCCATGAAAACATAAATGAGGATTATATACCAAATCTTATCTGTTATGAGTAGGAAATACATCCAAATCTTGTTTGCGGTGTGACTGTATAAAGCCACAGAATTTTACATACGAATCCATCCAAGTCTAGTATAAGGATCACGCCAACACTGTCTGCCTTGCGAGAATAGAGACCACAAAAATATGGATAAGAACCGAAAACTTGTTTGCCATGCGAAGATATATGAGACCTCAGACTGACAAGATATCCAAATTCTTTCATGACTGCTTGCAAGACTCCTCATTTGACTGCGTTAAGGACTTTCTTCATTAACTGAAAAGTAGGGCAGTGTAGGATCTACAAGTAGACCCTTTTTCTTCTACGGTTAGGGCACTTCATGGCAACGTACACTCCCTCTAGATCTCTTCTTCATCAAACCCAAAACAAAATGAAGAGAGATCACAAGAGTGTGTGTGGCAAATGACTTAAAGTCCTCTTTTATTTATACTAAAACGTGGAGGATAAGTGGGGGCAATTTGGTGGCTGGCTGACCTTGATGAATTGTCCCATAACACAAATAAATTCATATCTCCATGAATACATGTCAGAATTGGATGACCTTTAGATCAATCCTACACCTCTCGATGAGAGGAATCCAGGAAAAATATCAGTTGCCATGAATAAAAAGAGACCCACATGGAGTTTGGCCCTAGTTGTTGCTGATTTGGGGGAGCATTGGATGTGCTGTAGCCATGAAAATTGGTGGAGAGGCTAAAGCACATAAGATCTCGAGGACCCAAAAATGGTTTGGGCAAATTCTAACTAGTTTGGGAGATATTAAAATAATTAATATTTTTAATGGAGGTCCTAAGTCTAAACTTAGGAAAAAATAAAATATTAATGGGTATTAATATAAAACTGCGTTAGGAATCAAGCGAACTGAGAGAAGAGAACGGAGCACGGCTCTGCAACTAGGGTTCAGGCGACTCTCTGAAACGGCACAGACAGAATCGTTTCTGCATCCACAGATTGCCTGCCCACCTGGGATCGACAGCGCCTCATAGGCTTCATTAGAGCGTAAATGGATTCTGTTACAGATTCCCCCCCGGGGGGGCCTCAAAGCCCTCCCCCACATCCAACCGCGTGCCTCCAGGGCATTCTGGGACTGCGGCCTTTGGGACGGTTCAAGGAGAGGCGGATAATAGAGATTCCCCTCAGTAAGATAAAACAAAAGCATCCACCAGTCAGTCAGATAAGAGCAACGAGATACCAGAAAGAAAAGAAGAGCAAGAGGAAACACCTAAGGTCACTTCGAAGACATGCAAACCAATAACAGCTGAAAGGCCCAAGATAGAACTGCCTAGTCAGAAGATCAATGAACGAATCCAGTATATGACGGACCATGCACTTCATTGGAAAATTTATCGGATTCTGGCCGACAGAAAAAGCCCTGCAGGGATGGATCTCAGAAACCCAAGGGTCATGTAACGTTGCAACTAGGACCGAAAGGGTTCTTTACTGTTATCTTCTTGTGCCTAGAAGACAAGAATAGAATCTTGGACGAGGGGCCTTATTTCTTCAATTCAGCAGGATTGTACTTAAGGGAATGGGTAGCAAGATTCAACCCGGATAAGGAAGACCTCAGCTGGGCACCAGTGTGGATCAGAATGTACTCGCTTCCAGAGGAATATTGGGATGAAGGTCTGCTCAAGGACATTGGAAATGGGTTGGGGGAATACATAAAATCGGCGGAAGAGACGAAGCTTCGCAGATACACATCCTACGCCCGCATCTGCGTCTTCATGCGCCTGGATAAGGCCCTGCCGGATTCGGTAAGTCTCTTCCATGATGACTATGAATGGACTCAACCCTTGGATTATGATCAGGTACCCTTTCGCTGCCGTAAATGTCATGCTCATGGGCATCTCTTTAGGGATTGCCCGTTAAATGCCAAAGCCAACACCTCCGATCCCTCTGACTTGTTGGCCCAAGATGGCTTCTCCAAAGTTCCTAGCCACAAAAGATCTCACAAGAAGTCTTCTTCCGGGAAAAAACCCCTGCAGGACGTTGCCTCCTTCCCTTCTACGAGTAATAGCTTTGAGATTCTTGCTAAAACCTCAGAAGATCAACCCTTGCATTTCATCATCCGTAATCCCTCCTCCTTCTGGCTCATCTCCCGCATCCCATTCCCCAAAAGATGATATTGGAATCCCTAAGGAGGGCCGAAAGGGCTCAGATGGGAAAGCAAATGACATGGAAGTTGACGGCTTACCAACCCAACCCTTGAGCTTAGCTATAATTTCAGAAGAAAATAGTCAGGCACAATAGATGGACGAAGGACCAGAGAGTATTGATTTGGGAGGACTTGACATCCTTGAGCTCGAACTAGCCTGCAAAAAGGACTATGACAATATTCCAGCGCATCAGCTCAGCACATTGGAAGTCATTATTTCCAGGGCTTATCAACAGCGACAGTTGGGCATTCAGTCGGGCAGTCATTGGGATGGCAGCCTCCTCCCAAAAGATACCAAAAAGCGGGGGAGAAGAACGGACCTCCAACGAACAATTGCAATAGGGAAAATCCTGGCTGACTCAGGCAGGTATGCTAAGTTGACATAGTACTACAAGCCTACCACCAGTAGTGAATCATGAAGCTTACTTCATGGAATTTAAGGGGCCTCAACAGCCCAGGGAAACTGAGAATAATAAAAAACATGATAAAGCAGGAGTAGCCACAGATCTGCTTTCTTCAAGAAACGAAGTGTAACAGTAGCACTCTTGGAAACATCCTCTCAAGAGCATGGCCAGGCAGTCACTCGGTTGCAATGGATGCTTCAGGAGCCTCGGGAGGGCTAGCCATTGCCTGGAATGCGCAAGCAATAACACTGTCAAACTTTCATGCATCTCACCACATTATTCAGGCTACTTTTCACATTATAGGCACTAATATCCATGGCCACCTCACCAATGTTTACTTCTCGCAGGAAGCAAGTAACAAAATAGCGTTACTAAATACTATAGAAGTTCTAAACTTTAATAGAATACATCCTCTTTGGATCATTGGAGGAGACTTCAACATGATCATTAAGCTAAAGGAAAAGCAAGGAGGTAGAGCCAAGATGGAGCAGGAAAATGAACACTTCAAAGAATTTATCCAAAAAAACTCTCTAATCGACCTGCAATTTTGCAATGCCACGCACACTTGGAGCAACCGTAGAACTGGGAAGCATCAAATCGCTTCCAAACTAGACAGATTCCTCTTAGCTAACAACCAGTACATCTGGGAGGTGACATAGCGGCAACAATTCTCCATTATTCGGGTTCTGATCATTGGCCTACTTCCCTCCAGCGGCAAAGACCAGGCAATGCCACCAGACGACCTTTTCGATTCGAAGAGTTTGGGCTCACCCATCCCGCATTCAAAGACTTCATCAGGTCTACTTGGAATACCTTCCTATCGCCAGAGGGGTCTAAAATGTTTTAGTTTCAATAGAAACTCAAACATCTCAAATCCCAAATAAAGCGTTGGAATCAAGAGATATTTGAAAATATTTTTAAGGCGCAACAGGACCTAAACAAGGAAATGAAAGAACTCCAACAACAAATAATTATAGGGGGACACAATGAAAGGACCTTGGAACAGGAACAACGCATTCACAATCAACTGGAGGAGAGGGAAAGCAAGAGGAAATACTATGGAAGCAGAAATCCAGGATTAGGTCGCTGAAAGAAGGAGAAAGGAACACTAAATTCTTCCACCGAACCCAGTTCAAAGAAGAATGCACAACGCTATCTCTTTCATTTAGAAGCAAGGAGGGGAAAGAGTGGAAAAGCATGATGAGATCGAGCAGGAGTTTCTAAGACACTTCAGGGAAGTGCATCAAGAGCCCCTCATAGATAGACAACCTGCTATAGAAAAAATCACCTAGAATGTGCCGAAAATTATCACAGAGGAACATAACGAGCTCCTTCTACGCCCTATCTTGCCTCAGGAAGTGGATGCTGCTATGAACCAGCTCAAGGAGGGCAAAGCCCCTGGCCCAAATGGCTTCACTATGTTATGAAACCAACTCAAGAAAAGATAGAAAAGATAGATCAACGCCTTAGAATTCAGCCTCTTCGAGGGGGCAACCTCCTTTACATTACATAAATGAACAATTCTTGGATGATTACAAATGACAAAACCTCCTTTCTATATATAGGAGATCTAAGGAGTCACAATATAACCCAACCGACCTAACAATAATAATATAAAGCCACAAAAATAACAATAGAGGGATTCTATGGGGCACAGTAATAACAATATGGGGACAATAGGGGCACAACAATATTAATAAGGGGTACAACTATAGTAATGGGGTAATCACTAGTATTATAGGGACCCAACATGCCCCTCTCCTTCAAAAAAATTGTTCTCCTCAACGCTTGAGTAGTTCTGGATGCTCTGTATAAAATTCTCATCCTCCCATGTAGAATCTTCAGCAGATAAGTTCTTCCACTTGATAAGATACTCTGAAATTGATCGATTTCGTAGCTGTCGAGTTCTTGTTTCTGTGACTGCTTCTGGTTCCAATATAATTTTTCCTTCCTCGTCCAGTTCTAGCAATATTGTTTGAACTGGGAGATTATCGCCTATAACCTTCTTTAAACATGAAACATGGAAAACTGGGTGCAATCGAGAAGCTGCATGAAGCTCTAATTTGTATGCCATAGTACCAATCTTTTGCAACACCTTGTACGGACCATAATACTTTGGTGATAATTTATTATCCTTCTTAGCTTGCTTGAGGGACATTTGCTTATATGGTTGTAGCCTTAAGAATATCCAATCACCTACATCAAAACATCTTTCACTGTGATGTTGATCTGCCTGTTTTTTCATTCTATTATGTGCCAACACGAGGTTATCCTTTAAGAGTTGGAGGACTTGTTATTGATGTTCGATGTGATGTTCCACTGCTTGAACCTTAGAATTTTCTCTTAAATATGATGTTATGGATGGTGGTTGATATCCATAAAGTGCCATAAATGGGGTCATTTTTTGTTGCTGTATGGAAGGAAGTGTTATACCACCATTCAGCCAGAGGCAACCATTTGACCCATTGTGTCTGTTTATCAGATACAAAGCAACGAAGATATCCTCCCAAACATTTGTTTACTATCTCAGTTTGCCCATCAGATTGAGGATGATAAGATGAGCTATGAGCTAACTGAGTACCAAGACAAGAAAATAATTCTGTCCAAAAATTTCCAGTGAAAATGGGATCTCTGTCACTACAATAATCTTTGGGTTTCCATGTAGCTTTTGAATTGTTTCCATAAATGCAGTAGAAACTGTACTGGCTTTAAATGGATGTGATAATGCATAAAAGTGTGCATACTTGGTAATTCTGTCAACTACCACCATGATGACACTCTTTCCCTTAGACTTGGGTAACCTGTGATAAAATCCATTGAAACCTCCTCCCAACGTTGGCTTGGAATGGATAAAGGTTGTAATAGACCCGGTGTCTTAATTGTTTCAACTTTATTTTGTTGGCAAACCAAACATTCTGCCACAAACTTTTGAATATCTGATTTAAGGGCATCCCAAAAAATTCCTTCTTAACCCTGTGGTAAGTTTTTAAAAATCCTGAGTGCCCTCCTAAGGGAGAAGTGTGCAATTCCATAAGAATCTTTTGTTTTAGCTTGGAATTCTTATAGAGGTATAAGCGATCTTTGTACCATAACGAATCATT